>JAOTQJ010034349.1:0-15726 GCA_025642045.1 Solanum sejunctum
GTTACATAGGTCCCAATACTTTATTAAATCGAACCAATTAAGGACGCTCGGGGTTTAAATTACGTTGCGGGTCCTACTAAGAACCACCTGGCCTAGTCATCACTTCTTACTCAAAAGCAGAAGAAATACTCAATAAAATCATTACAGGAAAGATAAGATCTCATAAATATTCTTTAAAATAGATCAAGTCTAGAAAATGAAATAATCAACAATACTCTACTCAAGGCCTATGAAGCTTCTACTCTAAGTGCCTAGATGGTACCATGACAAGCCATGGCTACCCTACTCAAAGAAAATAACAATGATAGTGAAATAAAAATAAGACTCCTCTGAATAGCAAGGAAGACTCACCAAGTCTAAAACTCAAGAACTTTGAACCTCAACGGTGTGCCTACTGAAGTCCTCTATCACCTATATCTGCATCACAAAATGATGCAGCGCCAAGTGGCATCAGTATGCAGAATGTACGGTATGTAAAAATGCCTCGAGAAACAGATAAAGCTCAAACTGGATCAATTGATTCAACTCAGGACTCAACTCCTCATCTCATAACTCAACTCAAGTAATTTGATGCAAGTTAAAGTCTAAAATCATGCTTTAGAACTAGACTCAATGTGTAATGCAACTTAAAGTGTTGCTTGGAAGTTTCTCTAACCAACATAACTCTCTACCCCACCATGAGCATTGGTGATGTACAATAAAAACATATTGTTGCCACGTCCGTCCTAAACTTGCCAAGGAATAGGATGTCAACCTCTACCCTCTCTCTTAGATCCAAAGAGAATATCTATCTATTAAGATATGGGTCGACAAAGTTAAATGTATGACTATCCTACGCGGGCAACATAGTACTAGGGTGCTCCTCAATCCACTCAACTCGTTGCTCAATACTCCTTCCAAGACTAAAACATTTCATGAAGATTAACTCAAGCTCAACTTAGTTCTCAGTAACTCAATTACTCAACAACTCAATAACTTAAGACCATCATTCATGCAATGCAACTCAAGGCTTTAACTCATATCATGCTAGACTCACACTAATTTTGATCAAATGACATCATATCATCCATGTTCAACACTTAACACATAATAGATATTCACCACATACATATATGAAACAAGGAAACACACTTCTCAAGTTCAACTTACTTAGGTTAGAGGGTTAGGTTCATAATTTCAATATAACAAGAAATGAAAATACTAAGTTCAGTGTTTGGGTATCAAGCATTCGAAATACATTCATCTTTCATGGTAATAATGATACAACCCATAAATTAACTCAAATATATTCATGAAACTCATATATGTACAGGGATTTAGGATTCAATATTCACAGGATTTAGAATATGCAGTTAATTCTCATGATCTTAACTCAAGTAGATGAAAGGGCATATGAATGAATATAATCTAATGCTTTTGGTAGCCTTGCATACCTGGAATTGAAGAATAACTCAACCTTGAACTCAAGAACCCTCGCTTCTTCTCTTCTTCTCTCAATGGCTCTAATCTAGTTATTGCATTTGGAGGCTTTAGGATGGAGTTTAGAAATCCTTTTTCAACTAAAAATGACTTATTTAGTCATGGATTAAGATTATGAGGGGTTGAAGAAAATCTAGAATGCCCCTTACAAAAAAGAAAAAATTTACTGCAGACTGGACGAGCACATATATTTTTTTTCCAAAATTTCTCGAATAAGTTTTTCTAATCCCATTGAAAAAATTGAAAAGAAACAAGTCCCTTTCCACAATAGGGGCATGATGCGCCTCTGTTGCGCATAACCACTATTTTTTATTTTTGGATCAAAAAATTATTTTTTGATTCGGTTGCTCTAAAAATCGACCGAGACCATTTTTTCAATTAATTTTTCATGTTGATCGCATATCCAGTTGAATTTTCCATTGGAGCATGAGAAGACATGTTACGTGCATATCTCTCCTCGAGGGATATTTTGGTAATTTTATCGAGTGTTACGTTATCTCTCCCTTAAAATCATCATCCTCGAATGATGAGTAGAGATGGGTATGAAAGCACAAATAGACTTAGGACTTATCTCAATACTTACTCAACAACTCAAACTTTGACTCCTTATTGACCTCAAAAACTCTACCCATAGTCAAGAATAGAAATGTTAACTCAAGAATAGAAATAATTAAATCAAGGATAGGAATACTACCTTCAATATTCTCATTATTAGGCACGAATTGATGTGGGTATTTGGCTCTCATATCCTCCTCAACTTTCCATGGGGCTTCCTCAATAAATTGATTCCTCCGTAGAACTTTGACTAGGCCTATCTCTTTGGTTCTCAACTTGCGAACTTGATGATCAAAGATTCGAACCAGAATCTCTTTGTAGGACAAGGTATCCACCACTCCAATGCTCTCAATGGGGATCACCAAGGTAGGGTCTCCCAAGCACTTCTTTAACATCAAGACATGGAATACTAGATGAATTGTGTCTAATGCAGAAGGCAAATCTAACTCATACACAATCTTACCAATCCTCTTCACAATCTGGTAAGGACCAATATAGCGAGGACTCAATTACTCCTTCTTTCCAAACCTTATGACACCCTTCATGGGTGACACCTTCAAGTACATCTAATCATTCACCTCGAACTCTAATTCTCTCCTCCTAATATTGGTGTAAGACCTTTGGCAGCTCTATGCAGTTTTCAATATCTCTTTAATGACCTTAACTATCTCCATTGATTGATGGACAAGATCAATTCCAATCAACTCAGCTTATCTAACCTCGAACCACTCAATTGGTGATTTATATCTCCTCTCATACAAAGCTTCAAAGGGGGCCATTTAAATGCTTGCATGGTAATTATTGTTATATGCATATTCAATTAATGGTAGATGGTCATCCCAATTTCCTTTGAAGTTAAGGACACAGGCTTTCAACATACCTTCTAATGTCTGAATGGTATGCTCTGCCTAGCCATCTGTCTGTAGATGAAAGGTTGTACTCAGATTTACCTTTGTATCCAATTCCTTCTGGAAAGATCTCCAAAATTATTAGGTGAATTGAGTTCCTCTATCCTATATGATAGAGAAGGGAACTCCATGCAACCTTACCATCTCTTGGATGTACAACTTGGCATACTCTTCAGTAGTGTTGGTCATTTTGACTACTAAGAAATGATCCGACTTAGTCATCCTATCCATCATCACCCATATCAAATCATGTTGCTTTTAGGACCTCAGTAGACTAGTAATGAAGTCCATGTTGATTATCTCCCACTTCCATTCAGGAATCTCAAAGTTCTAAGCCAATCCACATGGCCTTTGATGCTCAACTTTGACCTATTGAAAATTGGGACACTTAGAAACAAACTCAACAATATCCCTCTTCATTCTACTCCACCAATAGACTTCCTCAAATCGTCGTATATCTTGGTAGAGACAGGATAAATGGAATACCTAGAGTGATGAGCTTCAGCCATGATTCTCTCTCGAACACCATCAATATTGAGACCACATAATCTACTCTGGTATTTCAACACCCCATCTCCCTCTTTGGAGAAAATCATCACTTTCTGTTTGTGGACAACCTCTTTCAATTAGAATATGATAGGATCTCGATCTTGCTTCTCTTTTACCTCTGCGACTTGAGATGATGTAGACCCACTCTGAACATTGACTCCTCCTTCTCATTTTCTTCGAGTTGAACTCCTAATCAAGCTAATCCATGCACTTCCTTCTCTATCTCTTTCTTTCCTTCCTCCACATGGGTTGTGCTACCCAATGACAACCTGCTAAAAGCATCAGCAACAATGTTAGATTTACCTTGGTGGTAGAGAATGCTCATGTCATAATCCTTGAGCAACTCCTACCATCTCCTCTGTTGCAGGTTGAACTATTTTTGACTGAAGACATACTGCAAGATTTATGGTCAGTGAACATATCCACATATACTTCATATAAGTAGTGGAGCCAAAGTTTTAGTGCAAACACTACTGCCACTAACTCAAGATCATGGGTCGGATAGTTCCTCTCATGAACCTTAAGTTGTCTGGAAGCATAGGCTATTACCTTCCCCCTCTGCATCAACACATATCCCAACCCAACTCTTGCATCACAATATATTACAAAGTCCTCCATCCCATCGGGCAATATTAAAATAGGTGGAGTAGTTAACCTAGTCTTCAACTCTTGGAAGCTTTTCTTATATTTCTCAGACCACTGAAACTTGACCTTTTTCTAATTCAACTTGGTCAATAGGGTGGATATGGAAGAACATTTGTCAATAAACCTACGGTAGTAGACCACCAATCCCAAGAAACTCTTTGTATAGGTTGGAGAGCTCAGTCTAGGCTAATTCCTAACTGCTTCAATTTTCTGGACATCTACTTGAATACCATCATTGGAAACCACTCCACCGACTTAACCCAGAACTCACACTTTGAGAATTTCATATACAACTCATGGTTCTCAAGTGTCTAAAGAACAACTCTAAGGTGATTGGCATGCTTCTCCTTATCTTTTGAATACACCAAAATGTCGTCAAGAAACACGATTACAAACATATCAAGATATAGTCTGAACACTCTATTCATCAAGTCCATGAAGGCTGTAGGTACATTTGTCAACCCAAAGGGCATGACCAAGAACTCAAAGTGGCCATATCTAGTCTTAAAGGTTGTCTTTGGGATGTCACATTCCCTTACTTTCAACTGATGGTAGCCAGATCTGAGGTCTATCTTCCAGAAATAAGAGGCACCCTGAAGTTGGTCAAATAGATCATCTATCCTTGGGAAGGGATATTTATTCTTTATTGTGACCTTGTTCAATTGGCTATAGTCGATGCACATTCTGAGGGACCCATCTTAATTTCACACAAATAGGACAGGGGTACCCCAAGGAGAAACACTCGGCCTGATAAATACCTTTTCTAACAAATCCCTCAACTACTCTTTCCACTCTTTCAACTCACCAAGGCTATCCTATAGGGTGGAATTGAGATAGGCTGGGTATCAAGAAGAACATCAATTCTGAAGTTAATCTCCCTATCAACAGGGACTCTAGGTAGATCCTCAAGAAATAGTTCTAAAAACTCACTCACAATCAGGACTGACTATAGAGTAGAGGTATCAAAATCATCAGACTTGACTTGCATGAGATGGTAGATACACCTTTTAGAGATTAACTTTCTAGGTCTAAGTTAAGAAATAAACTTATCCTTAGGTGCAACAACATCTCCTCTCCATTCTATAACAGGTTCATTTGGAAACTGGAATTTGACAGTTCAGATTCGATAGTAAACAGAGGCACAGTATGAGTGAAGCTAATTCATACCAAGGATTACATTAAAGTCAATTATCTCTAACTCAAATAAATCAACAAGAGTATCCATATAGTAGACAGACGCTATATAATCCCTATAGACTCTCTTGGTTATGATATACTCGCCAACAAGAATAGAAATAGGGAAAGGCTCAAGCAAATACTCCAAAGAAACCTCAAACTTTCTAGCCACATATGGCATCACAAAGGACATTCTTGCCCCTGGATCAAGCAAATCATAACAATCAAAGGTGACAACTCGAAGCATACCCATAATGACATCTGGTGCAACCTTTTGGTCCTGTTGGTTCCCCATTGCATAAAGATGGTTTGTTCCTCTACTTGTCCCCAGTGCAACACCTTTCTAGTTACCCTTGGGTGGTGGCATTGTAGCAGAAGACTGTGCCTTATTGCCTCAAAGTGGACATTCTTTAGGAAGTGACCTATCCTCTTCCATCCTTGCACTCTCCCAAATGCATCCTTCCACACTTTCCATAAGGGGGTTTCCTTCTCGAGGCAAGGGTCACACTGTCCAGCAAACCCTATGCTCTAAAGTTCAACTGACCTTGGGTTCTTTAATCATACATGATATTTGGAGTTGGTGCATTGCCTGATGATGGGGCATACCCTAAATGCCTTTTCTGAAAGTAAGACCTATCCCCCTTATGCTACTTGTGCTGGCTATGATCGTGCCCTGTCCTCTTAGCTTTCTTACTCAAATGCTCTTCTCTATCTTTCTTTTTATCCTTCTCAGTTTGTTAGGCATATACCATGATTCCAGAGATGTCCATACTCGGGATCAGTAATGCTACCTTGCACTCCCTCTTCGCTTATTTACCCAACCCTGACATGAATTTTCTCATCCTTGCCCTCATGTCCTGGACCATCTCTAGACTATACCTGGACAACTTAATAAATTTTAGGTTGTACTCTTTGACAGTCATTCCTCTTGCTTTAGGTTCACAAACTCCTCAACCTTTGCCTCCCTCAACTCAAGTGGAAATAAGTGGTTGAGGAAAGCACTCTCAAACTCACTCCACTCAGCAGGCACAAGATCCTCACACCCAACTATCTTCCCATTGGTTATACCAGACATCCGCCACATCCTTAAGTTGATAGGAAGCAACTCCCTCAACCTCAATCGTATGCATTGCCCTTAGGACCTTACACATCTCATCAATGAAGTTTGGTGGGTCCTCTTCAACTTTCACCCTGTGTAGACTAGTGGGTTCATCCTCAAAAAGTCTCATAGCCTAGTTGCAGTAGTAGGCTCTTGACATCTAGAGCTAAGGCCTTAAGGACCTCGACTGTTACTCTGGGAGGCCACTAGCTGGGTAAGAATTATAATGGCTCTTTTGAAGTCTGCCTCTGTGGTGGAGGCTGGCTGAGCAGGATGTGCCTGTGGGACTCTAATGGGCTTAGCAAGTTAACCTTGTCCTCTCATCCCATCTGAGTAGGGAACTCTAGTGGAGGATTTTCAGTGTTAGAGGCTCAGGCATCTCGTTAGGTAGCTATACACTTAGTAGGCATGATCTGCAAACATGTAATATACGAATTAGAAAAGAATTTTATAGATTTAAACTCTATCACACGAACTCAGAATACAAAAGAAATGTAACCATTCCTAATGTCCTATAGCCTGTTGCTTATGAAGTACGGTGCATAACACACCCATAAACAAGACTCTACTAGACACGGCTTCTAAGACTCCCTAGGACACTTGAACTTTGTGCTATGATACCAAGTTTGTCATGCCCCAAGCGGGTACTCTTGGCGTGGATGGCAGTTGAAGAACCATTGTTGATTCCTCAAGAGAACCACCTGACCTCATCATAAAATCTTACTCAATAGCAGAAGAAATACTCAATAAAACCATTAAAGGAAAGATAAGATCTCACAAATAGTCTCTAAAGTAAATATAGTCTAGAAAATGAAATACTCAACAATACTCTACTCAAGGTCTATGAAGCCTCTATTCTAAATGTGTAGATGGTATCATGACAAGCCATGGCTACCCTACTAAAAGAAAATAATAATGATAGTAAAATAAAAATAAGGTTCCTCCGAATACTAAGGATGGCTATCCAAGTCTGGAACTCAAGAACTTTGAATTACCTCAATGGTGCGCCTGCTAAAGTCCTCTATCGCCTGTATTTGCATCATAAAATGATACAGCACCGAGTGGCGCAGTACGCAAAATGTAATGTACATAAAAGTGACTCAAGAAATAGATAAGTCTTGACTCAATCAACTGACTTGACTCAGGACTTAACTCTTCATATCGTAACTCAACTCAAGTACTTTAATGCAAGTTATATGCTAAAATGATGCTTTAAACTAGACTCAATGTTTAATGCAACTTAGTTCAAAAATGATGATAGGTTAAGTGTTGCTTAGAAGTTTCTTTAACAGATATAACTCTCCAACCCACCATGAGCTTCGGTAATGTACAATGAAAAGACGTCGTTGCCACGTCTATCCTAAACTTGCCAAGGAATAGGACATCAAGCTCTACCTCTCTCTCTTGGATCCAAAGAGGATGTCCATCTATTGAGATGCGATCCACCTAACTATACGAGTATCCTACGCGGGCAACGTAATTCTGGGGTGCTCCTCATCACCCAACTCGGTGCTCAATACTTCTTTCAAGATTAAAATGTTTCATGAAGATTAACTCAAGCTCAACTCAGTTTACAATAACTCAACTCAATTACTCAACAACTCAATAACTTAGGACCATCATTCATGCAATTTAACTCAAGGATCTAACTCACATCATGCAAGACTCTCATGAATTACAGTCAAGTGACATCATAGCATCCATGTTCAATACTTAAGACATAAATAGATATTCACTACATGCATATATGATACAAGGAAACTTACTTCTCAGGTTCAACTTACCTGGGTTACAAGGTTGGGTTCATAATTTCAATTTAGTAAGCAATAAAAATACTAAGTTTAGGGTTAGGATATCAAGCATTCGAAAAATATTCATATTTCATGGTCATAATGATGCAAGTCATAATTAACTCAAATATATTCATGAAACGCAGACATGTATAGGGATTTGGAACTCAAGATTCGCAAGATTTAGAATACACAATTAATCACTATCTTAACTCAAGTAGACAAAGGGGCACGTGGATGAACATAATCCAATGCTTTAGGTAGCTTTACATATCTGAAATTGAAGAAAAACTAAACCTTGACCTCAAGAACTCTCGTTTCTTCTCTTCTTCTCTCAATTATTCTAATCTAGTTTGTGCGTTTGTAGGCTTTAGAATAGGGTTGAGAAATCATTTTTTGACTAAAAATGACTTATTTAGTCATGGATTAAGTTCATGACGGATTGAGAAAAGTCCAAAATGCTCGTCACGAAAAAGAAAAATTTTACCTCAAAACCGGGGATTGGGCACGCACATATATTTTTTTTTCAAAAATTTTTCGAATGATTTTTTTTAATCCCGTCAAAAAAATTGGAAAAAAAAAACAAGTCCCTCTATGCAACAGGGGCGCGACGCGCCTCTGTCGCGCAAAGCCACTATTTATGATTTTCGGATCGAAAAATTTATTTTTCGATCTAGTTGCTCTATAAATCAACGGAAACTATTTTTTCACTTATTTTTTCATACTAAGCGAATATCCGGTCTCAGATTTTCCATTAGAGCATGGAAAGACCCGTCATGCACACATCTTTCCTGTAGGAATATTTTGATAATTTTACTGGACGTTACAAGTATTGTAACTTTCCACCATCCACTACCTATGTTGGTGGAAGCTACAATAACTTCCCCCTACTTACGTAGTTATAACTTCTCCTACTCATAATTATGGAAAGTAGGACTAAAAGTAATTGGTCCTCTCTCTAACTTTAAAAAATGGACAATACTGTAGTTTCCATCACTGTTATTCGGAGAGAAATCAGTAAAAATATTAACATTCAGTCAAGAACAAAAACAGACTTCTGCTCAAATCAAGTCAACTCAAGCCAAATGGTTGGCTCTGATATGTTTTCTTGATAGAAGTAAAAATCGTATAGTTCTATGATCTTGAATTTATTATATGATTTCATGTTAGATTGTTTATGTTTATAATTTAAATTATAGTAAATCGTTACACACACCACTATCATTCCTGTGTGCTTCTAGAAAAGGGTGTCAAGAAAATCAAACCTTCAACAAACAAACAATTTAAAAATATAAAAGTGTAATAATTATAATTCTTCACTTGGTAGTTAAAAAAAATTTAAAAGAAAAACTCAAATTTTATTCCAAAAAAACAAAAACAAAAGCAAAAACAAGAGAAACGGAAAATGTAATTGCTTATTGCATTTAAAATTAAGATAACAATTGTTGAAAATAATGAAATTTTTTTATGATAAGCTAATAAACAAATTGTCTGTATATGTATAAAAATATATAAAAAAATAAAATTTAAAACAATTATATTTAACACTTGTATATTTTTACGTATAACAATTGATAATTAAATCAAGTTTTAGTCTAAAATATAAAATTGAGTCTTATATTTTTATGAGATACACAAGTAATTCTGTTTCGACGAATACTTGCATGATCATTCTACCTTTGTGTATAATATATTGGTAAAACAAAATTGCTTTTAGATTGAAATATGCTTAAGTTATATTGGTAATACTTTTTCCTTACATATTAGCCTTGTTATGTATATTCGTGAATATTGATCAAATAAATAAATAATAATAATTTTTAAATGTGTCGTACTTTACCAGTTGGGGTTAAATAGAAAAGACATGCATGGCTATACTATCTGACAAAACGTACAAAGTTGTATCCATATATATATATATATATAATGTTGTTGAAAAGGACCCTCTCTTTATATGGCAATATGGACATGATAGATGAGAATATTGTGATGGTTATGTTTTTCCGAGAATCATGTGGAGTCACAGAAACAGAAGATGGGAGGTAGAGTTAGAAGGAGAAGATCCCTGGTTTCATTGCATGCCTAAAATCTTTGGAAAAGCAAACCTTCATCTTATTCTCTTTACGGCTTAACACATAATTAATTACCTTCTCCATTAGGCGGACTGCATTACAGACGCCTAGACAATAATAGGAAAATGTACAAAACGATATGGATAAGTTTGTTCATGTCACTGATATTCTTTTCTGGTGAGGCCTACTTGGGCATAAATTGGGGAAGGATGGCAACACAAAAGTTTGTTCCCTCAATGGTTGTCGATTTACTCTTACAAAATGGAATTCCAGAATTGAGACTTTTTCAACCAAGCTTTCACGTTCTTGATGCATTTGCCGACACCAATATCGGTCTCACCATCACTTTACAAGAGAACTTTTTAAAAACATGTTCCGAGCAAAAAACAATGGACGACTATATTCATGAACGTGTCAAGGTTTATGTCGACAAGGGAGTTAAATTCAGGTAATATACATTTTCATATTCACTCTCTCATGTCTAGATCGATTTCAACTATATAACTTATTCATGATTTATAGGTATGTCTACGTGGGGAACGAACCCTTTACCAAATCGTTATATATGAAAAAACAATTTAATGGTACTGTCCGTTACCTGAATATGACCAGAGATGCACTTGATAGTTTCAATCTCTCAGATATCAAAGCAACGACTCCCCATTTCACGGACGTCTTAATAAATGTTACCAAGCCATCAGAAGGTGATTTTCGAGAAGACATAAAGGGAAAAATATTGGAATTTCTTGACTGCATTAACAGAACTGGTGCCCCTTTCATTGTCCATATGTTTCCAATCTATACGGTTTATAGATATGGATTTGATGTGGAGTTTGCTTTCTTCGATAATAAATCCAAGTTTAAAATCGTAGATGGCAATAACACCTATACTAATCTCTTCAGTTTCACGTATGATTCACTTGTTTCTGCTCTAGCAAAGGCAGGTTATGGCGATATGGAGATTGTTGTTGGACAAATTGGCTGGCCTACAGATGGATATGTGAGTGCAAGTGAAGAAAATGCCGAAAGGTTTCATCGCAGCCTTCTTCAGTATATTGCTAAGAAGGAAGGAACTCCACTACGACCAAATAGAGATATAGATATGTATCTCCTTGGCTTAACTGATGAGAATATGGTTTCCACAGATTTTGGCCCTTATCAGCGACATTGGGGTATTTATAAACACGATGGTGTACCCAAGTACAAAATTGATTTCACCCTGCAAGACCGAGATGTCAAGCCTTCTGTTGCCAAAGGTACTCCTCATGTTGAATTTTATAATTATCTTCTTATAATGACTAATGAAAATGTCACCAATTACATCTCAAACAAACAATAGCATAGATGAATGTCAGAAAAAACTAACAAGATGAATGTCAAACAAACTACAGTTAGGATTTAACAATTTCTTAACTTGTGATTATAATTTTCTTTCCAAAGCTACTAATATTACTTAACAAAATTATGGTTTTCTGGGGCAAATTTTACCTTTTCATTAATCATCAAAAATAGAAATAATACATAGTGTAAAGAATAATAAGAAAAGCTATAATTATGTTGATGAATAGAATCAACATGATCAACTTTGCATGGTGCTGTGATATCTCCAGAGCATGATTGGTTAACTGCCCGTTTGGATTGGCCTATTTAGGTGCTTTTAAAAATTAAAAAGTGCACTTAGTTTTAAGGGGGAAAAAAAAGTGAAAAACCAATCTTAACGGGCTTTAAGTCTGTCTCCTTGTCTAAATCTATCTTGATTGTGTAATGTAGTCTCCAGTTCTTCTGAATTGCAACAACTTTTGGTTTCATGTTTGTGGTCCTGCGCATATAACATTAATTATGTGAGTTGTCACATGAAGAACATTATGTGTGTTGTTGGCATTTTTCTCAACCTTGTACTCATTCTCAATATATAGATGTGTGTATTCTAATTTAAACTTGTTTGTGAAAAGGTACGGTGCGAATGCCAAACAGATGGTGTGTGTTTGATGGTAAAACGGATCACAATGAGACTCTAGTGTTGCAAGATTACGACTATGCCTGTGGCAAATCAGACTGTACAGCGTTTGGCGCTGGTGCAACGTGTGATCACCTTAGTTTCACAGAGAAGGTCTCTTATGCATACAATATGCTTTACCAAATGGGTAATCAAGATCAGCGGAAATGCAACTTATTGGGAGCAACCATAACCACAAATAATCCTTCAACTCCAGACTGCGATTTCCCAATTGAGATTTTAACTGCAGAGGTGGTCGATGGTGGATCTGGACTAACTAAGAAATACTAGAATAACTATTCTTGTAGCTTTATATATACACACACATTGCTTCTTTCCTTCTTAATTTCCATTCCTGCATCACCTACTTATTACTCAATCAGCAATATCATGTACCTACTCCATGATTTTGAGAATGCTCCGTCAATTTTTGATAAATCCATAGAATTTCTGACCCTTCAATTGCTAAATTGTTGCTAAATAATTTTTCATTATTGGATAACAAGGTGGAAGGACCAAAGAAGCAGAATCCTTGCTGGATCAAACGGGTTTATTTCTTGTTTTTTTTTAAATGAACTGTTGAAAACAAACATTAATTATTCTTTTCTTAAATTTCATACCTAAATTGTTGAGAACGTGATAAATATGCTTAAATTATCATTTAATAAATTGTAAAACACACCTTGAGTAACATGTGATGGTGTATGTGTTACACTATCTCCTATTTTTTTTTTTTTTTTAAAAAAAATAATTTGTCACATGAAAAACAACTCTACTTTGGAAAAAAAAAAAGAAAAATTATTGAAAAATGAAGAAGGGGAAGTTTAAAATATTAAAAAGAGATAAGTATACAAACACATCTAAACTATATCATTCTTTTTGAGTTTCATACCTAAAGTATGGAAAGTTTGAGAAACACACTTAAACTATCACTTATTAGTTTGAAAAACATATATATATATATATTCCACTCTCACCATGGTATGTGTGCGATACTCTCTCTTTTTATTTTTAAAAAATGTCACATCATACTCTACATGGACAAAACATTCCACCTTAACAAAAATAAATTAATTATAGTTTGTATTTTTTTAAAAAAAAATCTTATTTTATCTCCCTGTTAAAATAATAATCTAGATATTATTTTAATTATTTTTAGAAAAATAATTCTACACTACCCACTTAATCCTTCGCTTTTATTTTTATATTATTTTTAGAAAATTATTTTTAATTTATCGTAAGATTTTTTAAATAAATTTTTTATTTCTGTTATACTCGATAAACAAGTAGAAAAAAATTATTTTCTAAAAATATGTGTATTTATCTATAAAAATAAATATACAAAAGATAAAAATAAATTAGGAGCAGAGGATTAGATGCAAGTGGTATAAAATTTTATTTATTTTAAAAAATCTATTTTGTTAGGTAGGAGTGAGTAAGGGCTGAAGTTTGAACTTTTAAAAATTATTTTATAAAAGAGATTAAAAAATAAAAGGGGCGGATTTTTGGGGATGGGGACAATAGAGTAGGTGAAAAAATATTTAAAATTTTATTTTTAAAAAATAATATTTTTTCAAAAGAATATTTATACTTTAATCTTTTACTTTTAACTAATATTAATATTTTTATTTAATTTTTGTCAATGTGGCATGTTATATGGCAATGTTTTCTCCAATAAAAGAGAGAGTGTATTACAAACACCACTGAGTTGTGTTTCTCAAACTATCAATACTTTAGGAGTGAAACTTAAAAAAATGGTATAGTTTAGGTGTGTTTTGTATACTTATCTCTTATCTTTTTAATAGTTCTATGAGCTTTTATTTTTTAAAAAAAAATTATTTTAGGAGGAAGATCAATCAGTTACTAAATATGATTATCAAGATTGATTCAATCTCACTATCGGTTGTCTCTTTTCAAAATGATGAGTCCATAGAAAACACAAGTTTTTTAAATATTTAAGGTTCATTTTCAAGCGAAAATATAATAAGAATCGATCTAAAAGAGTAGATGTTCTTTGACATTATTGCATAGTGAATTCTCTTCGTTAAGATTATTTTGATTTGATTCGTTTTTAGATTATTTAGATTCTTCATTATATAATTTATATTTAATTTTATACGAGTAAATATATTAAAATAATTCAACATTATCTGATTCAATCATAGTATTATCACGTATATTAAAATGTTTGAATTTGTGAATCAAAAATCAACATACTTTATTTTTTTATATCATATTAAATAAAAATACAGTCAATTATTATTTGTCTTATTATGATGCATGTTTAGGAATTTGCATTTTATCTAAACACTCCCTCTCCCTTTCCCCCACCCCTCCTTTTTCATTTTGAAATATTTCAAATTAAGGTTTCATTCTTTTGATTTTTTATATGAAATAAACTGTGTTATATTATAGAATATTTTATTGAATACTTAATTTGTTTTAAGAATAACTTTTCTCCATAAATTTTACGATAAATCAAAACTTATTAGTAAGTTGTTCATCATTCATTTCAATGTTCTATTTTATTTTTTTACAATTCAATTGAATTGAATTGTGAAAAAAATAAAAATTTGATGGATAAATTTGTATTTTAAATATATTTTTGTAAAAGGTTATTCATACTTTCATTTCTTATCGTTTCTTATTATCCTTTTTAATTATTTTTTTCAATTGACTTTCAACTTTAATTTTGTGTTGTGTAAATTTTTCAATTGCTTTATCCTTACTTTCAAGCAAATAAACATAGCAATATCAAATGCACTCATCAGTAAAAATGCACTTACATTTTTTCTTTCTTTCTTAACAAGAAGTGCAGAAGAAATTAAGTTCTTTTAAACAGTAAAAACATGGAGAACATTAGTAAAAGTCGACATTTTACTAAAAATCATTTTTAAGAAAACCTTTTTATTTTCTTCAATCTTGATTGATGTTATATTTGCTATAAATAATTCTTTTTGGGATTCAATGGAGCATATGTGGAGATAGCCTTCTTATTTCCACAGTGATTTTGGAGTTAATCTACCACACGTTCAAGCCTCCAACTAGATTGCTTTAAAAAAATATAGCACACAAATCTTCAATTTTATTAGTTGTTTCTAAAATATTTATTAATCTTTTCTATTTATTTTTTTATAAAACAATAATTTAGAGATTTATAGTCAATTTTGTCAGACCCCACCCCGGGGGTCGTGACCAGTGCCCGATAGGGGCATGCAAACACATACTAACCCAAATTCCTTTATAACCTAGCCTAAAATTCTAACGAAATTTCGGCAGAGTTTCCTTTGTTTTATTGACTAACCGCACCTGCAGCAGCTCCCAGAACATATAGAAACATGTACAATATATATATAAAAATAAAAGCGGGCCGACAAGGCCACCGCTGCGGTCCTGCCGCCTAATAAGCATGTCACTCGTATAAGTACACAATGCGGTCCCGCCGCCTGATCCAGTA
>JAOTQJ010034370.1:0-15725 GCA_025642045.1 Solanum sejunctum
AAAATAAAAAGAATTTAAAATAATCAAAATTAAAATAAATTAAAATAAAAATATAAAATTAAAAAGAATTTAAAATAATCAAAATAAATATATTAAAATAAAAATAAAAGAAAGAAATTAAAAAGTAACTAGCATGTAATTACACCATGTAATTACCTGCAATAAACAGTCTCCCCTGTGAATTGAAAATTACAATTACATCTAGTTAATTACACCTAATTACTTACTGACCATGTAATTATCTGTCCAACTAAATAGGTCAAACAATGTAATTACACTCAATTCCACAAATTTAATTACCAAGGTATCCTTTCAAACAGACTCTATTAGAAAATTATTAAAGTCACAATTTATTCATTATACTCTAAATTAGTTGAAAGTATATTCTGGAATAATCATTATTCCAGGTTACGATTAGGATATCCTCCCGAAGTGTGACATTGTCATTTATAATTTTGAGATAATTTATTTTGAGATAAAAAAGATAAATGACAATGTCACACTTCGGGAGGATATCCTAATCGTAACCGGCACACAGAGACTATTGCTAGTCCCCAAGCGAACTACTTAGCCTCATCATAATCTTTATTCATTCTACTAACCAAAGAAAGTCATAAGGAATATAAATGGGCACAACTCATTATCTAGTCTCAAAATAATAATATAATAAAAGTTAGTAGAAAGAACTAACTCATAATCTTAACAATCAACAATCGACTCTAGTCTATGAAGCCTCTATCACTATTAGGTGGTGCCAATGATAGACCTATGGCTACCTCAATCAAAATAAAGTTAATAAATATCTAACTCTAAAGAAAGATGAAAATAACATAATTAATCCTCCAAAGTAGAAGGGGCTCACCAATTCGCTGAACGTCCTAGATCCTCAAGGATGCGTCTGCTGATGATCTCTATCCCTTGTATCTATATCATAAAATGATGTTGCCCCGAGTGACATCAGTACGTGAAAAGTACGATATGTAAAATAGTTGAACGAAAACAAAACAGGTAGAATAATATAGAACAATAATCAACACAATATAGAAATCAATCAACATGTCACGTGTCTATCTAAAGCAACAATAAAGAGTAGAAAAGTGAACCATCTACCCATCAAACCTCCTCAATCAAATCAGACTCATCACAGAGGGACTCATCTCATCTCAACTTAGAGTACTTAGTTTGAGAACTTTCTGGGATTTTCTCTTATCTGACAACAATCACTTATGAGTCAGTGATTGTACAATAATCTAACTGATGTTGCCACAGCCGTTCCATACTTGCCAGTATAGAATAAATCAGATCCATTAAGGACCACCAACCAATCAAACAAGTCCTCTATTATTTCGGGGACTCTATCAAGAGGGAACCACAATGTAATGTGATGGTTCAAATCCTTACTACGCTTGGCCACGTAGTTTGACGAGTGCGAGTTGAATTAACTCTTACTCTTTCGATGCTCGATACTACTCCCATGACTCAAATGCCCATAAAACAATCTATCCAATCAAATCATCTCAATTAGTTCATCTCAATTCAGCCTCATAGGGGGCACTCATCATTCAGTCAGTCTCATAGGGACTCTCATCACTCATCAATCAACATCTCAATCAATAGCTTAAGGTTTAAAACAATCATTAGGGAACATCGAATAGACAATTCATTAGAGTTCATTTATGGGAACTCATAGGACTATGTAGCTCTATCAACTCATCATCTCATCATTCTCAAATCACAATTACAACCGACACTCTCAAATTAAGGCTCTGGACTCAATTTCTAGGTTCATTCGTGCATGCTTTCAAAATTATCATCTAGGGCCATGCAATATCTCATGAAAAATATTCAATTAAAGAAAAGAAGTTTACGATGATAATCAACATATGAAAATACATATAGTAAGTAAAATTTTCAAGAAAAATATCAAGAATCATATATGTAGACTCAAAAATTTACAACTCACTTCTAAGACCATCTATGGGGCACATGAGAGAACAATATCATGCTTTTAATTTAGCCTTACATACTTGGGATGAAGCTATCAACAATCGAGCGCTCAAGAATCCTCTTGAATTCTTCCGTCTTACGTTCTTCTTCCTTCTTTCTCAAGCCCTAACTTTCAAAATACTTAGAAAGGACTTAGAATGGGGTTTTAGACCCTATTTACACATCAAAATGACCTAATTTGATCATGTTTTGAGCTTAGGAGGGGTTAAAAATTGACCGAAATGAACCTCAATTTAAAAAGAAAAAGCTCAGTCCGAAATCGCGGACTGAGCGTGGACATGTATAATTTCTTTCAATTTTTTCCGAACGAGTTTTCAATTCCCATTGAAAAATTAAAAAAAATCATAAGTTTTGGTCCCCGTCCCTGGTGCGTCGCGCCTTGGGCCCACACGGACGCTATTTTGGAATTAATTATGAAAAATTATCTTTTGACTCGGTCATTCTAAAATCTGACCTAGACCATTTTTTCACTCAATTTTTCATGTTGATCACAAATCCAATCTCGAATTTTTCATTAGAGCTTGGGAAGATGCGTTATGCGCATGATTCCATTCTAGGGGTATTTCGATAATTTTGGTCGGGTTTTACAGACAAAGATATCCTTTTAAGCCCTTTTTATACCCCACTTTGTGTATTCATGTATATTTATATTATTTTTAATACAATATATAATAACGTTCACAACCTTCAATTCTTCACTCCTTATTTTTATGATAATTCTTCATATTTTTCTATTAAAAATTTACACCACATAATATAATTTTGTTTGACTAATTTCTTATGTTTTTTATATTTTGATTTTTCATAAATTCTTTTTTACTTTAACAAGTTTAAAATTGGGAGTTCTATTTTTAAATTAAATAAGAAATTTTTTATTGTAAATGCATATGGTATTCTCATGGAAATGTAAACATAAAAATATTTAAGCTAAATAAGATGAAAGATTTATTTTAAAAATGAATATTGAATAACTAAAGTTTGCAAAGAAAATACATAAAAAACTGTGACAATCCATCTTAAAATGAGAAGTTCCATATCAGCAAAACACAAGAGAGATATTGGGTATATAACTAAACATGTCTTACATACTAGTGACGCGTTTTGCAATCATGCGAGCTTAGATCCCAAGTGGACAATATCACTAGTGGATTGGACTGTTACAAATGGTATCAGAGTCATTCTCATGTCAGCATTGTCAATGTGGATCAGAATTTAACTGGGTTTAGGTGACTCCCAATGAGGCAGGGCAAATCTCAGTGTTAAGTTTAGACAAATCTCATATGGTGGGGCAAACCTCAACGAGGACGTTGAGTACATAGAGGGGGGTGTATGTAAAAATCTATCTTAAGATAAAAGTCCCACATCAATAAAATACAAGAGAGATCTTGAGTATATAAGTAGACATACCTTACTTACTAGTGATTCATTTTAAAGCCGTGCAGGCTTAGACCCAAAGCGGACAATATCACTAGCGAGTTGGGTCATTACAAAAACTAATAAAGTGAAGTTTATATTTTAGTAAATAAACAACATATTCTTAAATTTTATGCAATAAATCAAATACTCAATAAGAAACAATCTCAATTTAACTTATCGCATTATAATTAATTCTAATGTAACTTATCTTATCATACTTATCAAATCATAATTTGTATTCAAATCAAACGATCTTGTATCAATATCCTCTGTGATACTCCATTGGTATATTGATACTTTTTCAATATCTCCTATGATACTCTATGATATTTTATCAATATCATGAATTTGATAATAAATCTATGTCATTTCAAAATAAAAAAGAAAGTATGAAGGTAACGGAATATCTAATGATAAATACTTCTCTTTTTGAGAGTATAAGTTTAGTTTTAACTTAAATATATTACGAAGGAAATTCGAAGCTAAAAGGTCAATATTTTATTACAAAAAGATGCCCAAATTTCAAAATGAAATTAAAAGGACAAGTACTCATGGGCTTGCGCCTTGATCTTTGTCCCTCCACAACGTCAAGAAACAAATTACATATTCCGTATGTACATGTTTCCCTTTTCCCCAAAAGCCCATACCCTGCAATACTGCAATAAAAAATAAAAATAAAAAGGCGCACACAGATGCTAGAAAATTAGAAGTTATAAACCCATTTTTGTGAAAAGTGAAAATGACAGTTGCTCCGACTTTATCTACGAAGCCATGTAGTAACTCTAAATTCAACGTGTCTTCTTTGGTGACGATAAAGCGATATAGTAATTCTAAGTTCGACACGTGATTTCATCTGGCAAAATAGAAAAATCAAATATAATATAAATTTAATCTCAATTTACTTAATTTTGAATATCTTTATTCTATGTCGTTACACTTAGAATTATTTTATTATGACGATCAAATGAAATAAACTAATCTAAAAATTATAATTTTGAAATCAACACATTACATCCTCAAAAGGCTGCTTTGAGTAATCATTCAAGTTAATCACCACCCACTCCTGATGCATATGTATACAGTGGTTAGAAGTGCCTCTATAAATTTCATATTAGTAAACACAATATAGACGTAATGCATATTACAGTAATTTCATAATCAATTTCATATCCGCTTAAAATAGTGAAAAACATGATACTGTATTATTTTTATATAAATTAATACGAAAAATATTTAATGGATACAATTTCAATTTCATATCAAATTCATGCCACCTAGAAACTTCATATCATAATTAGAAATACCAAATTCATGTCATTTTCAATCCAATTTCATATCAAATTCATGCCACCTAGAAACTTCATATCATAATTAAAAATACCAAATTCATGTCATTTTCAATCCAATTTCATATCAAATTCATGCCAAATGCTTGACAACTATTAGACGTATTTATACTTTATATCAAAATGATACAAACAGACACAACATATATGTAATTCATAACATACTAATTTCAAGAATGTACCAATTTCGTGTCAATATTTATCAACTATTTGTTAACTCACATTTATGCTTTATATACTAATGATAAACAGTAGTCATATATACATAGAACTTCAAAATTCATACAACTTTCTTGCCAATTTTCTTTACCTAAATTCACAAGAAGGATAAATTGTTAGGATCTGCACCATATCTGCAAAAATTAAGATGATGAAGAAGAAGAAATCTTGAAGAAGAAGTAGAGAGAAGTGAGAGTTTCTCTCTCTAAAAATGGGAAGACAATTTTTTTAACGTGGTAACACTCAATTACTTGGGCAACCTCCACGGGTGTAATATATATATATATATTAAATGAATACAAAATATATATATTAAATGAATACGAAATATTTTTACATGGAGAATGAACAGTACATTAAATATTACATCAGACTCCACAACCTAACAATTCTCCTGTTATATGAAAAAATGACTTTGGATTTCAAAAATTTGATATCAACATATTTAGTCAACATGTCTGGTAGATTCTTTGCACCCTCTATCTTTTCCAAGCACATATCACCATCTTCAACTGACTTGCGAGTAAAATGGTACCGTCTTTTAATGTGTTTTGTCTTCACATGATAGACTTGGTTTTTCACCAACTGTATGGCACTTTGATTGTTTGTGTAGAAAGTTTTCCGCGGCTGCCTCAACTCTTCTAGATAATCAACCAGCCATATAATTTCTTTTTCTAGCTTCAGCTATTGATACATACTCTGCCTCAGTAGATGAAAGAGCAACACACTTTTGAAGCTTTGACATCCAACTCACTGCAGTACCACCTATAGTGTAGATGTATACACATGTGCTTTTACTCGAGTCCACAGCACCACTCAAATTAGCATCAACAATCCCTGCAAGATAATCTTGCCATTGCCAAAACAAAGTGAAGTATTAGATGTACCTTTCAAGTACATTAGAAGCCATTTCACAGCTTTCCAATGCTCTTTCCCTGGGTTTGACATATATTTGCTGACAACTCCTAATACGTGTGTTATATCAGGTCTTGTACAAACCATAACATACATCAATTTCCCAACTACAGAGGCATACAAAACTAATGTCATGTGTTCACGCTCCTCAGTTGTCTTCAGTGATTGCTCTTTTGACAATTTTAGATGACTTGCCAAAGGAGTAGTCCTGGGCTTAGCGTTATTCATCCTGAATTTGGACAACACCTTCTCAATATACTGCTCTTGGGAAAGATTTAAAGTGCTAGTAGATTTGTCTCGAACAATTCTCATTTCAAGAATCTACTTTGCAGCACCTAAATCTTTCATTTCAAACTCAGATAACAAATTTGCCTTCAGATTGTTTATCCCCTTCATGCTAGAACCTGCAATCAGCATATCATTCACATATAAGAGTAAAAGGATATAAGAATCAGAATTTTTTTTGAAGTAGCAGTACTAATCCTTTTCACTTCGGTGAAAATCACTCTTCATCTTGAAGGAGTCAAATTTAATATACCATTGCTTAGGTGCCTGCTTCAACTCATACAAGCTCCTATTAAGCTTACACACCAAGTGTTCCTTGCCTAGAACTACAAACCCCTCAGGTTGCTACATATATATTTTCTTGTCCAAGTCACCATGCAAAAACACTATTTTTACATTCATTTGCTCAAGATGCAAATTTTTAGCAGCAACAATACTCAAAACAATTTGGATAGTATTTATTTCACAACAGGAGAAAATATTCAGCATAGTCAATACCTTTTCTTTGTGAATATTCTTTGACCACTAACCAAGCTTTGAATTTTCTTTTGCCATCTTGTTCGTGCTTGATTCTGTACAACTATCTGTTCAATAAGGCTCTCTTTCCATCAGGCAATTCAGTTAGCTCCCAAGTATTATTCTTTTCAAGTGAGCTCATTTCATCATCTATAGCTTGCTCCCATTTGCTTGAGTCTTTTACCTGTTTAGCCTCACAAAAAGACTCGGGTTCCCCTTCATCAGTCATCAACAAATATTGTAATGAAGGTAAATACCTATCTGGTGCTCTAATGATTCTGGATGATCTCCTCAATATCGATTCTGGTGTCACTTATTCCATCTTTGGATCTTCAGGAATAGTTTTTGGAGTTTCTTGAGTTACACCCTTTTCACGAAGTGTAATTTTCATCTCAACTCCCACTTGCTTTGCAATCTCTGAGTCCTTTTTGTTGTTGTCTTTGTAGAGAATATTTTTATCAAATGTCACATCACAATATCTTAGGATCTTTCTGCTTTATCCCAAAACCTGTAACCAAATACGTCAGAACCATAACCTATGAAATATCACTTCACAGCCTTAGTATCAAGCTTGTCTCTTTTCTCAGGATCAACGTGAACATAAACAACACATCCAAAGGTCCTTAAGTGTGACAACTTGATTTTCTTTCCTATCCATACCTCTTTAGGAATCTTAAATTCCAAAGGAACTGATGAATCTCGATTAATCAAGTATGCAACTGTGTTTGTTGTGTCTGCCTAAAATGTCTTAGGAGCCCACAATGAATTCTCATACTTCGTGCATGCTCATTCGACGTTCTGTTCATCCTTTCAGCGACATCATTCTGTCTTACCTTGCCTGGACTATTCTCATCAGTCTAATTCCCTCAGTTGCACAGAATGTCTTGAATTTTGACAAGTCATATTCTTCTCCATTATCTGACCTCAAACATTTGATTTTCACTCCCGTTTGATTCTCAACTTCAGCCATCTCTTAAAAATGGCAAACACATCAAACTTATGTCTCATGAAGTAGATCTAAACTTTCCTGCTGAAATAATCAGTGAAGGTTACATAAAATCTGGAGCCACCAAGTGATGAAACTAGAGATGATCCCCATATATCAGTATGGACCATTTCAATCGTTCTTTCTTAGGCTCTCTTGTAACCTTCGTGAAACTGACACATTTCTGCTTTCCCATAACACAGTTTTCACAAAAATCTGAATCAACAAATTCGAGACCTTCCAAGACTCCCTATTAGCTAGTATCTTCATTCCTTTGACGCTCATGTGTCCAAGTCTATTATGTTACAAAGTTGAACTACAAACATTGTCAATAATAACAATTAAGTTTATACATCCTTCAGTGGTGTATAATGTTTCAGTTTTTGTGTCACGTGCTACAACCATAGCACCTTTCACAACCTTTCGCAAACCATTTCCAAACACTAATGTATAACCTAAGTTATCCAACTGAAAGAAAATTCTTCTTGAGACGAGGAACATATTTGACATCTTTCAGCATCCATTTATTGCCTGATAGAGTATGTATATAGACATCCTCCCCTTCCTTCAACTAGCAAAGCCTTATTATCAGCAAGATGTACATTTTCAAAATACTCAGACTTGAAATTTTGAAACAATTCCTTGTTTGGTGATGTATGAAAGGAAGCATCAGAATCTAAAATCCAAGATTCAACCGGGCTATCAACACTAAGAACTAAGGCACCTCCAGTGTGTTCTGCTGAATTTACTGATTCATTATTATTTCTAGATTTGTTATTCTGCTTCTTTTGGGTTTCTTACAGTCTGTCTTAATATGTCCCCTCTCTCCACAGTTCCAACATAACACATTAGATTTATGTGAGGATTTTTCACGACTCTTTGACTTAGATCTACCATGTGTATTCTGACCCCTCTATTTACTACTTCCCCTGTGGTCAACACTGAGAGCATTACCCAAAGATTCTCTGATCTCTCTCTTGCGAATACTTTCGCTGAGAATAACATCTCGGATTTTTATCAAACTTTAGTTTTTCAGACCAAGGGGAACTACTAATTGCAACAACAATCGTATCCCAAGATTTGGCTAGAGATGACATCAAAATCAAATCCTTAATTTCATCCTCGAAACTAATATTAATAGAACTCAGTTGACTTACAATCATATTAAATTCATTAATATGGTCAGCGACAGATCTGCCTTCAGACATTTGTAAATTGAATAATCTACGCATCAAGTATACCTTTGTTCATCACAAAGGGCTTCTCATACATATTTGACAGTGTTTTCATCAGATCTGTTGTCGTCTTCTCCTTCACGATGTTGAAGGCCATATTTTTGGACAAACTAAATCGAATCAAGCCTAGAGCTTGTCGATCCTTGAGTTTTCATTTTTCTTTCGTCATCACCTCCGGCTTCACCTAGTCAAGGGTTCATGAAGATCCTTCTGATATAAGAAGTCTTCGATTTGCATTTTTCAGAACCCGAAATCGAAGCCATCAAATTTGTCAATACTGACCTTGGAACTCTCCATCAATACAGATCGGGTGAATCTAACCTCGCTTTGATACTAGTTGCTAGGATTTGCACTAGATCTGTAGAAATTAAGATGATGATGAAGAAGAAATCTTAAAGAAGAAGTAGAGAGAAGTGAGAGTTTCTTTCTCTAAAAACGGAAAGACAATTTTTTTAACGTGGTAACACCCAATTATTTGGGCAACCTCCACGGCTGTAATATATATATATATATATATATATATATATATAATGAATACAGAATATTTTTACAAGAAGAATGAGGTACTGAAACCACACCAAACAACCCATCCCCCTTTCTAGCAAAAACCCGCACCAAACAACCACTTTTTCGCCTAAAACCAACAGTGAACCCAGCGACCCCTCAATTCCATTTTTCTGGCAAAAATCACCACCAAAACATTCACCAGAAATTCAGTTACAGTGATTTTTTTTCTTTTTTGAAAAGGATAATGATGTTTTTAGATGAAAATTTAATGGTGAAATTTATGTAATTTTCTACGTTTCTACTCTTCAATGTAGTTATTAGTCGGAAAAATATGAACATTTGAAGATGAATTGAGTAATAAAGATTTATCCTTTTACTGTTGCTAGTTTGATTTTCTTATTGAAGTGGGAAGAAGAAATATTTTGTTTGGAGGGGAGAGACAAAGAAAATGGTATTTTAATTTTTTTTTTACTTTAAAAGTTTTTCTGACACGCGGATTCTTGTTTTTTATTTTTTATTTTTGAGATGAGGGTTTTAGGAAATAGCCTCTCTACTTCTATGAAGTAGCGGTAAGGTCTGCGTACGATCTTCCCTCCCCAGACCCCACTTGTGGGATATCACTGGGTATGTTGTTATTGTTGTTGTTACGTCAGTTGTAAGGGTTAAGTAGTTTCATTTTAAATAGTAAATGTATGTTATAGGTCATCATAATAGTTTAAGTGTGTAAATGACTTTTCGGGACAACTTCAGGAGAAATTTATGTCTTTTTTCTTAATATACCAAACCAAACAATACATAATAATTTATCTATGTATAATTAATACAAACATTATTAATGCAAATATTACTAATATACTCTATTTGACATTATTCTTATACAATCTACCAAACGAGTCTTTATTCACTTCTCATACATTCACTCCTAGCTACAAATACCTTATGGAGAAAAAGAATCCGCACATAATTTTTCTGCAAATCTAACGATCCCAAATCTGTTGCACGATCGACAAGACAAACTAACTCTTCAAATTTAAGTGCAACTTTAATTTCTATAGGTGTTGCAGTTGCGTGACTTTCTCTATGTATGGTAATTGATTGACGTTTATAATGATATTCCCTTTCTTAAAAAAATGTCTAATTTCATGTAACATGGAGTTTTAAAATATAAATATTCTTTCTGATTAAAAAATAAGAGTAATGACCTACAGAATGATCCTTTTTTTTTAAGAAAAACTGTAATTTTAATTTTTCATGTGGTATATTTAAGACCACAGTAAAAGACATTTCGATACATTTGACTTAACTTTAATTTAGGATTACAAGATTAAAAAATCTTGTTTATTTTTTAAAATTATGTGCCAAGTTAAATTAGGTCATTCTTTTTAAATAGAGTGAGTAAATTTTTAATCTTGTGAACCTAAAATTAAAATTATGTCAAATATACCAGAATGTTATTTAATCTTATAATTTTAAACATACTATATAAAAAGTTGAAATTAAAATATTAATAAAAAAATAAATTCATCATTTTAAAATAGACTAAAAACAAAAATAGATCATTTTATTTAAAACGAAAAGAATACTATACATTTGAACATGAGAAGTGACAATACACATGTGTTACACATCTATTGTAGGCAGGTAGGTTCAAGTGACTCACGATAATAACGTAGCATTTGCTATGCTTCATCTAATGTGACATATATAAAAAAAAATACAGTAATCGACATATTCTATGCTAAATTTAGCAAAGATGACCACACCTCTGATGTAAAAATTTTCTTATTCGGAAATTATACCTATTATTCAGAGGTATGGATTAATTAAAGTCAAAAAAATCGTACGTACTTATTATCAATAGTCTAGAATTCACTGATGATATAAAGGCCTTATTAAAATGACCATTGTATATAGTTGATGGCCCATTCAGATGGAGTCATCGGGTTCGCATGAATCAATATTTCTTTTTTTAAATTATATATATTAATATTATACTTTTTAAAAAAATACTTAAATATAGATATGTGAAACAACATTCACAGTATTATATAATGTCATGATAATTGGATGCACCTCTTTTAATTGAAGTTAGAAAGTTAAACGGGTCAGTTATAAATCAATCAAATTTAAATCTTAGATCTACCTTTTTATAATGATGCACCCATTCTCTGAAAATTCTGAATATGTTTTTGTATTCTCACGATCCAAAAAGGGCCATGAGTGACACCCACACTAATCCTCTGGTGGGAGAATCAATGTTCTAACCCAACTAAACCAAACTAGCAAAATTTAGACACTTAGAGTTCGGAGACAATTTTTAATAAAAAAAATGAGTCCTTCCAATAAACTCAAACAAAACGCTTAACAATGTAAAATAATACCCAGAAATTGAAAGTCACTGTACCAAAACATCTAGCAATAGTCTAGAATAAGGGGATTGTAACACTTCATAAAATTATCGAAATGCCCCTAAAATGTAATTGTGTGCATAATGCATCTTCCCAAATTCCGATGGAAAATACAAGACCGGATTTGCGATCAGCGCAAAAAATCAAGTGGGAAAATGGTCTCGACCCGATTTAAGAGTAACTGGGTCAAAAAATAATTTTCGCTAATTAATGCCGAGACAGTGTTGATCCGCACCCCTGGCGCAATGCGGAGGGGGAGCGAAGTAACACTTTGTTTTTTTATTTTTCGACGAAAATTTGATATTTCCAAAAAATTGCAAAATGTACTGGTCCGCGCCCCTGGCGCGTTGCGGACCAGTACAATTTTTCTGACCTTTTTTCTTTTAAATTTGAGAAGGGTATTTTGGGTATTTTTAATCCATTTTTAAGTCCCAAAATGTATTTTTAAGTATTAATTTCGTACGAAGTGTTTCAAAAACCCACATTCTCCTAAGTTCTAACTGTAAGTTTTGAGAAAGCAAGAAAGAAAGAGCCTAAGGATTGAAAGTACAGATCTAAATTCTTGTTGAAGATTAGTACAATCTTCATCCCAGGTATATAGAGGCTACCCAGAACATGAGATTATTCTCCCATGTGGTCCGATGACTGTAGTAGGTTGATAGCTGATAGTTGATAGGTCTTGTGTTGCATTTCTTAAGATTTTCTTGAAAGTTATTTTTAATTTATATATATTATCTTAAACTGATGATCATCATAACTCTAATTATTTGTTTAACTGATTATTTGTATAAACTATACATGTTTAATTGTTAAAGGTTGCTTGAATGAACCTAGAGTTTGATGTCTAGAACCTGGGCTATGTATATATGCATGATTGTTGTGGTCCAAATCTTGAACTGAGTGAGTGTCGAGGATAATCTTGTTGAAACTCATTGAAAGAGAGATCATTAGAGGTCTTTTAGAGATAGAACTGGAAACTTTAATAATGTTCTTAATCCCTAGAGTCGATAGATGACTAAATGACTGAAGGTTCTTGTCTGAGGAAGGTCGGTTGTATAACCATCCTAATGTTGATAGACTTATGAGCATATCAAGTTCTGGGAAGAGTATTAGCACCGAAATGGTAAGAGTGAGTCCTACTTGCACTCATTAACTACGTCGCTAGAGTAGGAGAGGATTAGACCGTGAAAATGGATATTTTCTTTGTTCCGTAGAGGGCTTGATAGACTTTTATGATCCCCTGATAGACTCGTCCTTTACCTCGACAAGGTACTGGGCGGATGTGGTAACGACATTTCTTCGTTGTATCATCACTGGCTCATAAGTGGTGGTGGTTGGTTAGAGAAACTCCCAGATATATTTTATATTGATAGTACTCTGAGGTTAATGTGATAGTATGAGTCTTGACTGATAGTGATATGATGAAGTCCTATCCCTTATTCTGAGTTGAGATCAAGTGATGGATGAGCTGATGTTATACTATATTATCTTGCCTATTTTCTTACTTAGCCCGTTTTACAAATAGTACATTCCACGTACTAACACTCTTTTGGCATTGCATCATTTTATGATGCAGATTCTGTAGACAGAGGATTTCAGCAGGCGAATCGTTGAGATTCACAGATTTCCAGATAGAGACATGGTGAGTCCTCCCTTGCATTCGAAGGATGCACGTATTTTCATTTATTACCATTTGAGTTATTTTTTTGATAGTGGTAGTCATGGTCTGTCATGGTATCTTCTTAGACATTAGTCATAGAGGCTTTATAGACGCAGACAATTGATAGTTGATGTTGAAGTTCCTTCTTCCCTATTTTCTTTTTATATTAAGATTGTTCTTTTATTCTTATTCCATACAATAGATATAGTGATAGCCTTGTAGCCCACCGATAGCTAGATTATATTTGAATATCTTCCGCTAATTTACTGATTGAACGAGTATGATTGAACTAGGT
Organism: Solanum sejunctum; assembly: GCA_025642045.1. NCBI lineage: Eukaryota > Viridiplantae > Streptophyta > Magnoliopsida > Solanales > Solanaceae > Solanum > Solanum sejunctum. The sequence goes on from JAOTQJ010034370.1 coordinate 13,795, forward strand.
GGTTCGCTTGGGGACTAGCAATGGTCTCCGAGTGCCAGTTACACCTAGGGTACCCTCCCAGGGTGTGGCAGGAATGCAACCCAAGAAAATCATAAATAATAACTAATTTCAAAAAGACAATGACTCTGACATGATTATAAATGGGGAGTTTAGGACCTTGAGGTTGACTCGAGGTCCCTTTTACGGGGGAGATTTAGGATTCCGAAAAGGTGACCTAGGACCCTAATATGAAAGAAGCTACCTCTCTATATAATGTTGGAACTATGAGATCATGACCAAGCTTAAGATGATGACAACAAGTATAAGGTTTGATGACTTATGATAACTCATGATGATTATGATAAGACTGACTATGTCTATCTTTATTACATTGCATGCTTGCATATTTAGTACATTTAAACATACTAATGTATATTCTATGCCTACATTATATCATAATATAGTTATCCTCGTGTCTAGATCTAGGCTCCTTGTAGATCCAGATTGGGTGAGTCCTCGTACTTCGAAGACGAATCTACCATCTCTGAGTTTTATGTTATGTTTAATAAGACATTCTTTACTTTATGTTGAGGGTGAACCAAAACTTCTCCTAGCCCTTGTCTATGTTCATGACTTGGAGGCATTATTGGATATGACGTATTCATTTTTGGATTTATATTTCTCTTATGACTTGTATATCCTTTAAGCTTATATCTATGTCATGTTCAACTTTCGCTTATGTTATTCCCTTCTTATTTACCTTATATTCTTATAATATGCTAAGAAAGCTAATTTGGGATTTCTTCGGAGATCTCATTCGTCGTGTCACGACTAAGCCCTAGGTTTGGGATGTGACAAACTTAGTATAAGAATACCAGGTTTTGAAATGGTCCTCGAAATCCAAGATACCGCTTCAAGTAGAGTCTTATTCATTGGTGTGAAGTGCGCCACATATCTATGAATAGGAGGCTACAAGACATTTCAGAAAACATTTCACTTTTTCATGATTCATATCGTGCCGTAGAACGTGTCCTAAGACTTCCTAACTCTAATGAGTGCTCTTTGTGCACCAGGTCCATTACCTTTTCCTATTATTGGAAATCTTCACTTGCTTGGTGACAAACCTCACATATCACTTACTCGACTTGCAAAAAAATATGGTCCAATTATGAATCTGAAATTTGGCCAAATAAACACAGTGGTCATTTCTTTATCTGTCTTTGCTAAACAAGTTATGCAAAAGCAAGATTTGGTGAGTCTCCTTTACTTCGGAGGATTATTGCTTTATTTCTATCTAGCTTATTAGAGTTTAGACTTGAGTTAGCTTTACTTTTGATTTGAGGTAGTCATGAGTCTGTCATTGACACCATTTGATAGTGATAGAGACTTCATAGACTAGAGTTGAGTATTGATGTTGACATTTATTGAGCTAATTCCTTTATACTAGCCATTTTATTCATAGACTAGAATTGAGTATTGATGTTGACATTTATTGAGCTAATTCCTTTCTACTAGTCATTTTATTTATTATGATTTTTGAGATATCAAATTTGCTCATTATTATCTTTAGTCTTCTGCGGATTTTATAGAGTTTATTGAATGAATGAATGTGATGAGGCGAATTAGTTCGCTTGGGGACTAGCAACAGTCTCTGAGTGCCGAGCATGTCTAGGGTACCCTTCCGGGACGTGACATGTATAATATGTATAATCATGAGTGGATTATAAATAATAATGTAATGTACCAATATTTATTTATCTATCATCCATTTTCACCTTAATATAAATGAAAATAACAAAATGATATAAACATTTAATTATTCACAAAAAATGAAACAATTAGGAAAGGAGAATTTTTTTAAAAAAAGAAAAAAAAAATTCAAACAACCAAAAAGTTTTCTCTAATAGTGTTATTCTGCCATGATTAATGTCTTAATTATCTCAAATATGATC
>JAOTQJ010034380.1:0-10446 GCA_025642045.1 Solanum sejunctum
TATGGAAAAAAAACCTTGGGATCAAAAATAGGGAATGTTATGGACTCGAGGCTACTCAGACTTCACCTTTATATATAACTTCCCATACCCCACCAAAATAGAATACTTTGTCCTCAAAGTAAAGACACATAGAAGAGGTACAAGGGCATACTATGGGTTGCCTCACAAGAAGCGCCTGATTCATTATCGCAGCATGACAGGAAGCTTTTGTTCTCATGCCTCTTCAAGGTCCCAGTCTTCCACTATCTTGATTTCTTCCATATCACCTATGTACAATTTGACCCTCTGGCCATTGACCTTGAAAATTTTACCATCCTTGCTTTCTAACTCGGTTGCTCTATAACTAACAATGCGTACCACCCTGAAATGTTCTATCCACTTGGATCTGAGTTTCTTTGGAAACCACTTCAACCTAGAGTTATAAAACAACACCATGTCTCTTGGAGCAAATTGGCAGCTTTCAATTTTACAATCATGATGAACTTTCATCCTTTGCTTATACAATGCAGAGCTCTCATATGCTCGCAGCCTAAACTCATCAAGTTCATTTACTTGGATCAATCTAGATGTTGCTGCTTCATTCTAGTCTACATTTAACTTCTTTAGTGCCAATAATGCCTTGTTCTCAAGTTTAACTGGTAGTTGACAAGATTTCCTAAACACCAATTGATAAGGAGACATTCCGATTAGGTTTTAAAAGTGCGGTAGGCCTATAAAGCATCATTCAACTTTCTTGACCAATCAGTTCGATTTACATTCACCATTTTGAATAGGAATTACTTTATTTCCCTATTTGATACTTCTACTTACCCATTGTGTTTAGATGGTATGGGATTTCCACTCGGTGCTTTACACCATATCTTTCAAGGAGAGCTTTGAACAGTCAGTTGCAAAAGTGAGAACCTCCATCACTGATAATTACCCAAGGTGTATCGAACCTAGAAAAAATGTTTCTTTGGAGATATCTGTTAACCCTCTTACCTTCATTGTTCAATAGAGCTACGACCTCTATCCATTTAGAGACATAATCAACTGCCATTGGTATGTACTTATTATAATGGGAGCTAACAAAGGGTCCTATAAAGTCAATGCCCCAAATGTCAAATAGTTTTATCACCAAAATAGGATTTAGAGAAAGTTCGTGCCTTTCTGAGATCTCGCCGTCTCTTTGACATTGATCAATGACTTAACATAATCATGGGTGTCTTGATGTATAGATGGACAATAGTAGCCACATTATAACACCTTATAAGCAGTTCGGCTCCACTGTGATGACCACCCAAAAATGAAGAGTGACATGCTTTAATATTACAGATAATTTCCACTTTTGGCATATATCTAAGGATGATCCATCCATACAAATTTGAAATAAATATGGCTCATCCTAGAAGAACTTCTTTATGTCATGCATAAACTTGTGACGCTGATGGGTGTTAAGATCAGAAGGCACTATATCACTCACCAAGTAGTTGGCATAGTCAGCAAACTAGGGTATAAGATCATGTGAGGCCGCCAAAACTCTATCATCGAGGAATGAATCATTGATGTCAAGTCCATCATCAAACTTCACCTTAGCTTCATCTTCCAATCTAGAAAGGTGATCAACTACCTAAATTTCTAACCCCTTTTTGTGGATAACATCAAAATTAAATTCTTGGAAGAGGAGTAATCACTTGATCAGTATTGGTTTTGCATCCTTTTTAGCTATTAGATATTTGAGCATTGCATGGTTTTTGTGAACAATCACCTTAGCTCCCAACAAGTAGTAACAAAAATTTTTGAAGCCAAAGACGAAGGCAAGCAATTCTTGTTTGGTGACTGTATAAGTTTTCTAGGCCACATTTAGTGCTTTGCTAGCATAATAGATCGGATGCGGAATTCTCTTCCTTCGCTGTCGCAACACCATGACTAGTTCAAACCTACTTGTATCACACATTAGTTCAAATAGTTATGTCCAATCTAAAGCCACAATATTAGGTGTCGACATCAACCTTCTTTTCAATTCTTTAAAGGCCTGTATGCATGCATCATCAAATACAAACATCGCATCTTTCTCGAAGAACTTGCACAAGAGTTATGAGATCTTAGAGATGTCTTTTATGAACCGACAGTAGAATCTTGTGATGCCTAGAAAGATACTGATACCTTTCACCAAAATTGGTGGTGGCAATTTCTCGATAACCTCAATTTTCGCTTTATCTACCTCGATTCCCTTGCCTGAAATTCTGTGACCAAGCACTATGCCTTCTTTGACCATAAAATGACAATTCTCCCTGTTCAGCACCAAATAACTCTCAATACACCTTTGCAACACATCACATAAATGTAACAAGCATTCTTCAAAGGAGTGGCCAACAACACTAATATCATCCATGAACACCTCGATAATGCTTTCAACCATGTCCGAGAAAATATACATCATGCATCTTTGAAAAGTGGCTGGAGCATTACATAATCCGAAAGGTATCTCTTGATTCAAAGGTACTATATGGGCATGTGAAAGTTTTCTTCTCTTGATCCTCGGGCGCAATAACAATTTGATTATACCCAGAATGTCCGTCAAGGAAACAATACCATCCCTTTTTCTGTCAGCTTGTCATGTATTTGATCCATGAAGGGCATAGGTAAATGATCTTTCTTGCTACAAGCAATTAGTTTCATGTAATCCATACATACTCTCCACCCATTGACCGGTCTCATAAGGATCAACTCATTTTGCATTAGGCACCACTTTTATGACTCCCTTTTTTGGTACACACTACACTTGACTGACCCTTTCACTATCGATGATTGGGTAGATTACTCCTACATCTAACCACTTGATGATTTATTTCCAAACAACCTCTGGAATTGGGGGTTCAACCATCTTTGATAATTGATGTCGGGTTTGTAATTCTTGACCAGTTGAATTTTATGAGTACATATTCGAAGAGGTATGCCAATGATATCTATATATTTCCACCCGATGGCCTATTTGATTGCTTGAGAAGAGAGACAAGGGTGTCAGTTTGGGCTTTGTTTAAGTCAACTACGATTATGACTGGCAATGTATTATTCTCTCCTAAGTATACATATTTCAGATGCATTGGTAGTGCCTTTAATTTTGACTCTAGTAAGACTTCTACTGAGGGTTTTGTTGGTGGTGTTTCTCTATTGCACAAGTCTAACTCTAACCTGGCTTGTCGTCTAAACCAAATGACACCCCAAGAACATTCATAGTTTCATCATAATCAGGAATACTATCACTACAAAAATTCATCAACACAGCTTGCAAAGGTTTAACTCCCAGCCTCAACTCAATAAGGATCTCCACTTCATCATCCTCACTTATTTTAATAATTGAGACAACCTGAAACATATCTCCTTCTACCTAGTTGGACCACTTGAAAAAAAACTATTTCTTTACCAAACCTGAAGGTAAGTAGACTCTTTGCCATATCAACCAATGCTCTTCCTGTGGCTAAGAAGGGTCTCCCCAACATGATAAAAACTACAAAATCAACCTCACAATCAAGTATAACAAAATTTATAGGAAATATAAATTTGTTTACCTAGACCAATACTTCATAAAGTATCCTCACAGGTTTCTTGATTGTTCTGTATTCCATTAATAACTACAGTTTATAGGAACAAGGTTGCCCAAATCAAGCTTTTTGAATATGGAAAGTCGCATCAAATTGATGCTAGCTCCCAAGGCACATAGTGCTCTAGCAAATGTAAATTCCCCAACTGTGCATAGTATGGTGAATGCACCCGAATCATCATACTTTTTCACAAAAGACTTCGTGGTGATGGCACTACAATGTTAAAAATTTTGGGAGAGGTCTTGGCTAACTTTATGCTTCTTCTTGACCAAGTCTTTCATCCATTTCGTGTATCTCGGCATCCTCTCAAGATCCTCAACTAAGGGAATATCTACTGATAACTTCTTAAGCCTCTTTTCTCTTCCCAAGGCTTTTGGGAAAAGGTGGGGAGGGGGGTCTTGGCAAAATTTTTATATTTCCTTGGTTCCTCGTTTGTGTTGGGCATCTTAATCTCCTTGTTTACCATCTTTTTGCGACTTCCATCTCCAACCATTAGCATAGGAGGATCCACAGTGCTTTTGCCAACCCGAGTCATCACTGCTATTCAATGCCCTTCGTTCATAAGATTTTGAATCATATTGCTTGGTAACGTGCCCTTTTGGCATTGGTTTAATTGTGAAGAAACTTGCCTAAATTATTGTTCTAGTTGCTTAATCTCCACCGAGTGAAAATCTATTTTTTATTAATACTTGAAATATCCACTTTTATTCCCTTCAAGTTCTTATCTTGGTGATTAGCTCTCTTCAACAACTTTTCAAACATCTCTTCAGGACTAGAAGTGCTTGGCAGGGCATGATGGTTGTGGGGCGGCAGATAAGACCATTCTTATAATCATCTCTTCTCCCCCATTCAACATCCAACACTCTCTCTCTTTCATAGTAACCACCTCTATTGTCTCTATAAGCACCATCACGATTATAGTTTCGACCTTGATTCTGGAAACCTTGCCTGCAATAGTCTGAGTTGGACCTTTGGAGGTTATTCCGAAAACCCTCCACATGATTACTCACAATATAAGAATCTTCATCAAAGAATGGATCTTCATATATGGGAGCCTGAGGAGGTTGGTGAGTGACTACTTTGACACTTGCTTGGTTTTGCTTCAAGACCAAGTCCATACTTATGTGAAGCTGAGCAAATTGCTGCATGATATCTTCATTGACCTTCGCTTTCTCATTGTTGGTGTTGACCACACAATAGGTTTTCATTGCACCTAGCTCTCGTTGACCCCATGCTCTATTGGTTTTAACCACTTGCTCTATCCTTGCGGCTATCAATGCAAAAGGTTGGTCAAGAAATATGCCCCCCATGATTGTGTTGGCATAAGCTTGACTATTCTCATCACGAGCCCGATAGAAAATCTCAGCCAAGGCATCATCCACAATCTTGTGATCGGGGACCATCTTCAAGCACATAGTAAATCTCTCCCTTTTTGTGCTAATAGAGTCACCCAGCAATTGCTCAAAGTTGTTTATTTGATCCTTGAGCGTTAAGTTCTTAGATCTTGGGAAATATCTTTCAAGAAATACTCTCTGAAGTTCTGCCCAACTTATTATTATACCTAGAGGAAGCTCAGACAGCCACATCACTGCATTCCTAGTCAGTGACAATGTAACAGCCACAAACCAACGACATTAAGAGAAAGATTTTGTGTCCCCATGACACTCTTGCAATCAAAAACCACATTATGGAGATGGCGATGGGGATCCTCTAAAGGTAGCACTTTGAATGACCTATGGTTTTAGAACATTTGAAGTAATCCACTTGACACCAAGAATTTAGCGTCGACCGTTAGTAGATGTAACATAATAGCACCAGTAATAGACATATCCATAGGGTTCAAGCGATATTGATTCCATCCATAAGCATTCTCCTTGAAGTCCCTAAGTTATGGATTGTTATCCCTTTGTAGTAGATTCTTATCTCTTCCCATATCATCATTCATATTCATTTCTTCCTCAATCATGATATCCTCATTCACTTAAACCATTCTTCTAAAGAGTAGATGGATCTTCAAATTAAACAGAGCTAAGGGATTTCTTTGGCTCCTTGTGTTGACCAAACAAAAGTAAAATACACGAGTCTAGAAATTAATACTTGAACTAACTAATAGTGAAATCAAGTCAAAACCTAGTTTTATTCCCTAGTAACGGCACTATAGTTTGCTGAATGATGTTCACATTCCAATAAGAAAGCGCTCGCTGTTAGTAATTAGCCTAATAGAAGGTTAGGGTCGAATCCATAAGGAATATAGGGTTTGACTACAAGACTTCACTACCAATCTTTTAAGTATCTATAACTAAAATATCTAAAAGGGGGGTTGTGATTCAAGAACAAAAATAAATAGACACTATACTACGATGCGAGAAAACACCCTATTTTAAAGACAACCTGAGAATTGTGTTCCCCATGGATCGTTGACTCAATTAACCTAGATAATATAACTATAACTAGTAATTTGCATGCAGGATGGTAACATAGATTCTTCTAGCCCTCTCATGAAGAAAAAGGTTGAATTTCACCATGGCGCTTGGTCCATAACCATGGTTTGCCAACTAACCATTACCTATGGTCCCAGTCCACCTCCCCTTAGTTAGGTTTGATTGATTAGAATTGGACACATTAATCAAATCTGGTCATCAATTTCCTTTTTCCTATTCGTCACTACCTTGGTTGAGGTCATGATAGTAGGCAGGGTCTGGTGTTGGCCACCACTAAACAACAATCATAATAAAGAGAAATAGACAAACACATGCAACGCCTGAATCAAAAAAATGCACAAACCTAGGTCATCTCAAGTCAACTACCCATGATTCCCACACCCTAAGTTGTGGATGCTTATCTACTCATGGCTAAGGCAAAATCAACAAAAATGAAAATACATGACATGATTCAGAATTTCACCCAAAAAAATGAAGATTAAAGACACCACAAGTTGCAAAACTGTAACATCCCACATTTTACATATACTAATGCTATGTAAATAAATCATGATATGGTTGGGTCAAACTAGTGCTAATTTTTTAAAAGAGTTTAAATCTCGTGTTAATGGGCTATATGTGCGCCTAGTGCTTAAGAGGGTCGAGTGTGTTCATGTTTTATGTTAAATTGAGAATATCACAACCCTTAGGAAAGTAAGAGAGTTAGGGTGTTTGTATGAATTAATAATGTAGTAGGTGAGTCGCCTACTTGCTTAGCTTAAATTTGCTAGCTTAAATGTCCAAGTCCGATCATAAAATAAAATCTGTTTTAAGGGTGTAATTTTAGCCCATTATTTAGCATCATAAATGGACCTTATTTTTGGTCCAATAAAAATGTAAGAGGATCCCAAGTATATCCCAAACCACTTGGCTATTTGGGCCAAGAACGAATTAAGAAGAAAGCTAGAAATTGGTAGCCAAAGTCCATCGGATTTGATGCCCATTTAGACCCAATTTTGGGGACCTAATTGCTTGATAATCAGCCCAACTATGTGTGGTATTACTTGGTTAATATTCCAAACTAAATTCGGCCAAATATCTTTACAAAAGGGGTCAGAACAGTCCCCCAATAATTCTCCACACACAGAAAAATCAGCTTTTCTCTTTAGTTTTCTCTCAACGTTTCTTGACCTTGAGCAGTAGACAAGAGGAGTTTTTAGGGTTCTTGAGGAGTATATAAACTTTTAAGATAAAGGTAAGTGATTATAGTTGTATTTTTAGTAAGTTTTCTTCATCAAAATCAAGATGTAGATGATGGTATATTATGCTGGAAAATTCTGGACAGCATGTGTTCAGAAAATTGCTACACTCTTTCGTTTTGTTTTAGTGATTTCTAAATGGTTTGTGCATTGTATTATGAAGAGAGTTTGATGTTATTAACATGGATTGAGTTATATATATATATATACCTAAGGTTGCTTCCCAGATTTTGATTTCATTATGAAAAGAGTTTTATTGTGCTATCTTAAGTGTAATGTTGATTGAAGTTTGTAGGCTGTTGGATTTAAAGCTATTGGCTCATGTCCTTGATGAATTCTTGGGTTATGTTATGAGATTGTATTATCACTATTGGTTCGTGTAAATGTTGTTGAAAAAGTTTGGTTAGAGTTGGAAAAGGTTTGGAATTATCGATGTCGAAATGTAGCTAAGGAGAGGTAACGTTATGCTGTCCATGTGTAGGTTGTGTAGAATTGTGGTATGTTGTTCCATGACCTACCACTGCTTTGGGATTTCTTTTAGACTACGTTAAGACTAATTTTTTGTGGTAATAACATTGTAAACAATTTAGGTAAAGTTAAAGTAGTTCTGGGATTGTTGACGTCGAAGTATGGTGAAAGGATATAACGTTATGTCGCTTGGTTGTATGTTATGACAATTGTTATGTGTTGTGCTTTGTGGGCTACTTTTGGACTGTTTAGGGTATATAATTAAGATTTACATGACATGTACATAATAATGATTGTTAGAAATTGCATATATAAGTGAAAAGGTTGGAGAAATATCTTTGCGTCACTAATAGAAAGCTTGTTGTCCGGGTGATCGTTTTTATGATTTTGGACTGCCTAGAAATGTTGTGTTGCTGATAATACTAGTTTTATTGCCTAATATGGTGTATATACATATTTGAGGGAAAACCAGCCACTGTAAGGTAGTAATAAGGTCATACAACGAGGTATGTAAGCTTACTTGATTTCATATCATTTGGCATGAAACATAGATCCCTCGGTAAGTAAAGGAATTTATCTACTCCTACATGACAAGCAACCATAACTCCACTCTTTCAAATATTCACATGCTTATATATATAGTCACCTTCAAATCTATCTACATACGTGGATACCAAGTACATGAGTTCTTGTTGCTAAATAAAGTTCCTGGGTTGTTTCATTCCATACACTCTCTTCATTGCCATATTGCTTTGTATGACTATTTACATATCACATGTTGGATATACAGCCTTATATCTCCAATATTATGACCACCAAGAGAATACTCTCAAACATAAATAAAACATAAAGTATATAGTTTTTAAAGGGTGGTCGCCCGAGGGTTGGAAGCATCACCTCGCCAAGGACGATCCTATCACAGGTGGTTGCCCGAGGGGTTAAAGAAGGGCCTAGCCAGGGACGATCTTGATACAATTTTCCACTAATTAGTTGGACATTTATAGTATATAATATGCATAGATTATACAGTAAAGGTAAAGCGATATAAAGAACATAAAGTATATGATTCTAAAGTATATCCAAAGGTGGTCTATTATTCCACACCATTGCATAGTTTCATTTGAAGTTGTTATTTCATACACAATACTTCATGCCTTCTATACTCAGTATATTATCCCGTACTGATGTCCCCTTTGGAGGACCTGTATTTCATGCTATAGGTACAGGTGCTAGTATATCTCCCCGGTAGATTTTGAGACATTCAGCTGTTGTTACCAAGCTACAGGTTGCTCCGAAGCTTTGTGTGTGTCTAAGGTTTATACATTTGTATTGTATAGTTAATTTAGGAAGGGCCTATCATGACCCTCATTCGATATTTTATCTTATCTAGAGGCTTTGTAGACTATGTAAATTAAAGTGTGACTTTGTCTCATACTTTCGACATTGTGGCCCCAACGGCTTTGTCACATGCATTTTCTTTTGGCTTGTATCACTGTTTACTTACATAAAGGCATGTTAAATATAGAAATCTTTATTAAATCTATAGAAAGTGCATAGATATAAGTTGTTTCTCCCAAGCCTTATCGACAATGGGTCCCGGTCCATCCTAATGGGACTTGGGGCGTGATAAAAGTGGTATCAGAGCTGATCATCCTATGGAGTCTACAAAGTCATGTCAATGTAGAGTCTTGTTTATCGATGTGTTATGCACCACATTTATAAGCAGAAGGCTACATGGAATTTAAGAGTTGTTACTTTCCTTTAATTCTTTAGATCATAAGATAGAGCTAGGTGAATTATGTCTAACTCCTAAATTATTTTGTACAGCAAGTATGTATGCCAGAAACTAGGAAGACCAAAGGTAAAGGAAAGGTAGTAGAAATGGTGGCTGGGTCGCTCGATCATGTGAGAAAAAAAAATGAGGCTCAAGATGAGTCTCTGTCACAGATATCTCTAACCCCTCCAGCTCCTGATGAACCCAAAAATAGTGAAACTCCCCAGAACCACCTATTGATGCTACAACGCAGGACCTAAGAAATGCAGTTCAACTACTGACTCATATAGTTGCTAGCCAAGGCCAAAGACAGGAAGGTTCATTTATGGGTACAGGTGGTGCAAATAGGACAGCTAGCATGAGGATACGTGATTTCCTTAATTTGGACCCTCTAGCCTTCACTGGGTCTGATCCTAATGAAGATCCCCAAGACTTTCTTGATCAGATTCAGCACACTTTAGATGTCATGCATGTGAGTGGTACAAAAGCTGTTGAGTTAGCGACATATGGGGCAAAGGGTGTGGCTATACTATGGTATGAAGCTTGGAAGCAATCCAAAGATATAGATGCTCCCCCAACCTCATGGAAGAAATTCAAAGAGGCTTTTCTTGACCATTATTTGCCATTAGAGATCCAAGAGGCCCGTGCAGATCAGTTCTTGAACCTCCACCAGGGGAATATGAGCGTGAGGGAGCATAGCCTCCAATTTAATTCCCTATCAACGTATGCTCCTAACGTAGTTGCTACTATGATAGACAGAGTTCATCGATTTGTAGATAGATTGGCTACATATTTTCAGAGACTACACCATTGTTTCATTGAAAAGACATGGATATAGAAAGAATGCAAGCTTTTGGACAGAAATTAGAGTATCAAAGGAAAGTTTAAAGGACACAAGAGTTAGAAAGGGCACAGTCCAAGAGGAGTAGATCTTTTGGGCA
>JAOTQJ010034419.1:0-15720 GCA_025642045.1 Solanum sejunctum
TCCTTGCCCGAGGCTTCCTGTGGAGATTGTGAGAGATAGTTGTTTGCCATTCCAGCTGACTTCATACTCCTACTTATGATTTTCTTCTATTCCAGAGAAAATATCATTTGACAATTGTGATTTCTTTTGAATTCGTTGTAATACTTTAGAAGCTTGTGCACGTGACAACCAGGTTTTGGGAAATTTTTATTAAGTTGACTTATTATCCGTAGTTGAACTTTCATTTTTATTATAATTCTGCATTTTTAATGTTATGATCGGGTTGTAGGCTGACTTATCTTGGTGGGATAAGATGAGTGCCATCACACCTGAATTTTGGATCGTGACAAAGCCGTAGATTGGCTCGTAATACCAACCCAGTTTCAAAATTTTACAACTTTTCATTCTCTAGACTTTTTAACATATGGGATGTTACATCAAAGTTGAGTTTCATGGTCATGTTTCAAGGTTAGTATCGAGTCCGGGTCTTTGCATAGAGGTAGGGGTCCGGGTTAGGGTTAAGGTTGGGTTAAAGGTGATGTCTCTAGGTTTGATCTTAGGGTTGGGTTTTCGATCTCAAGTGTCAGTGTCAGTGTCAGCTCGGGAGTCAAGTCCTGCATTGGGTCGAGAGATTGGTTCGAAATCATAGTATTTACCTAGTTTATACTTAAATGCCTTTAAAAAATTATTTATTCTTATTAAATGAACACGAGAAAATAAGTTTTAAAAAATAACTTATTTTTTAAAAGTATTTCTTTTAGAAAAAGTTTTTCTTCATACCGAACATACCATCAATATCTAAAAGAGTTACAAAATTAGTTAAAAAAAATATTATTATTTCCATCACAATTTATGCGACGCTTTCACTTTTCAATAGTCCATTTGATTAATTTTTAAAAATTAAATTAAGAATAAATCAACTTAATCTTTAGTAATTAAAATTGAGATTAAATCAACTTATTTTAGATAAAAGCTAAACAAAAAGTATTATATGTTACAATTCTTAGTATGTCAATATGATGAGTAGTTACATTTTAAATTATTTGTCAAGGTAAACATAATTTGAATCTAAAAAAACAAATGAAAAATGGCTTGACATATTCCTCAACTTTGTTATTTGGAATTGATATATTCCCCGTTATAAAAATAGCTCACATATACCCGTATTGTCCAGAAGTGATTCTCATATATTTCTACCATTACAAAAGTGTCTCACATATATTCTTGCAGTGAAAAATGATTAATTTTAAATTTATTTTTTAATTTTTAATTAAAATAAATTTATATAGGGCATATATGATCCTCCTCGTACATGTTTTTTTTAAAACTTTTATTATTATTATTATTTGAGTTCCATATGCTTATTTTTTTCCCCTCTTTAGTGTAAAATTATGAGATATAAAAGAATAAAGGAGAAAAAAAATTAAATATTTTTCTTTTGCTGCTATCAATAATTTACTTGTTGCATCTGTAAAATAGAATTGAGACGTTTATGATAAATTGTACAAGTAGGTGAAAAATTAATTTATCAGAAACATAAAAATCTAAATTAGTCGTTAAATTAAATAAGTTTAAAAAATTACATATGAGAAAGATCGAATATATCCTAATACGAGAGTTCTTTTTAAAAAAATATATATTTTTTTAAATTTTTATTAGTGGAAAATAATATATGTGAGTCATAAGAGGTAATAGTAAGAGGTATATATTAATGATATATATCTAAGCCATTTTTATAATAAGATATATATTATTTTCTAAATAATAAAATTAAAGGGTATATCAAACCCATTTTTTCAAAGATAAAAATGACACATAAACTAAAATAAAGAAATTAACACTAATATGTCATCCATATAAATCATCTAACTTTTATAACTGGGATAGAGTAAATTAATGATTAGAATGTGAATTATTCCCCCCATTCACTTTTTCTTCATTATTTTAAATTTGTACGCTTCTCGAAAGCTAATGATTGATATGAGTGTTTTATTATTTATAATAACTTATTTATATTTTATATTTTAAATAATTTGAAGAATAAGTAATTAAGATTATGAAAAACAAAATGTGAAATTTTTATTAGCTTTCTTGATATATTAAAAATGATAAGCAAATATAAAAATTTATTTTTAAAGTAATTTATAAATAAAAATTAACGAAGAGAGTCACAGCGTACATGTAGAAAAAAAATCCTTCTCTATTGAAAAACCACTCCATCTCAACTAAACCCGTATATTATTACAAAAGAATGATTTTATGAATTAAAGTTGGATGAAGGTTCTGTTTGCGTAAATTAAATACTTAGTGTTCTTGTGTTAATCCTTTTTTTTTTTAATTTAAACTCACAGAGGAAGCCAAGCTTTGTTGCACAAATGAAAAAGTTTAAGGCAGTCAACAAAAGAACATAAAGAGGAAGTTGATTTATTTCAAAAACATAGGAATGTGCACAACAATAATATACGTAATGAAATTTCATAAATGAAATTTGGGAAAGATAGAATATATGCAGATCTTACCACTTTATTTCCTGGAAACTCTCGTTATGAAAACACATAAACAAAATAAACTAGATATGGAGAAAAAAAAAAGAAAAGAAAGGGAATAGAAAGGACGACTAATAAGAAAAGCATATGATAGCATGCAAATACGATAAAATTAGCATACAAAGATGGATAATGACTACACAAAATACAGAAACAATGTAAACACGCTAAAAATAAACAAATATAGGACTAATAATGACAACATATAAAGTAAATACATCACTACTCCTACTAGTCTATTAGCCCTCTACTCTAATACGTGACCTCCACTCCTTTCTATCTAAGGTCATGTCCTCGGTGAGATGAAGTTTCGCCATATCTTGTCTGATCACCTCCCCCCAATACTTCTTCGGTCTACCTCTACCCCTTAGTGTAACACCTGAATCCAACCTCTCACACCTCCTAAAAGAAGTATCAGTACTCTTTCTTTGCACATGTCTAAACCAACATACGAATGTGCACAATGCTTTTATTTGCATATGTTAATTAGTTATTATTCTTTTATTTCGATTTCTCCTGATATTTTTTACTTTTCAAGATTTAACTTTTTTATTTTGATAAATACATATATACAATTCTTTAAATTTTTAAAATAGAATTTATATCTTATAAAACTGTAATAAAAATAATATAGTTCGTACTAATTATTTTTCATATATATATAAAATTGTACTAAAGAAATAAATACATAAATTATATTGAAACGGGGAAAATGACTAATTTGGTTTTAGATTCTTCCTTTTCTTGTTTTAGCATTCATCGAATGGCAAGTTGGCACGTGTGTGGCGATCACACGCATGAGCGCTCCCGAATAGAGTAGGTGAAACATCACGTAGGATGAAAATGCTATGTTTATTTTGTCCATCCACTCATTCATAACAATTAATACTCTCCCTCTCATTTTATTATTGGTTTAACTATTTCCATGTTCATCAAGGAAAATTATTTAGTTTATTAACTTATATATACATAGATGTTTTTTGATAATTAATTAATTAACTTTTTTTAAAAAAATACCTTAATGTTAAAGATATAATAAAAAATAATTGTCAACTTTGACCTAAAATTCTTAAAGTGAGTTAAAAATGGAACAGAGGGAATATGCGCCTCACCAAAAAGAGTTGCCAATAAATAGTTGAAATTTATTTATTCATAATTTATATTTATTCTTAACTCGCTTTTCACTTAAAAAAATATTATATTTCACTACATTTGAGTATGAATATTCTTCAAAAAAAAATTATAAAAAGTAAAA
Organism: Solanum sejunctum; assembly: GCA_025642045.1. NCBI lineage: Eukaryota > Viridiplantae > Streptophyta > Magnoliopsida > Solanales > Solanaceae > Solanum > Solanum sejunctum. Next base: position 3,781 of record JAOTQJ010034419.1, read on the forward strand.
TCAAATACAATTTCATCAAATAAATATTTAGAACTCATGGGCAAGTACCTACCACTTGTATCGAATTAAAAAGGACTATTCTTGTACCAAAGCATTCACAACTTTTGTGGTTAAGACGCTTGTTAGTATCCTAGTCTGCGTGATTTACTTTTTTTTCCCTTTAATTTTAGTTTTAATCCTGAGTTCAAACCCTTGTGTGGTTTACTTCTTCTTTTTTTTCTTTCTTAATTTTTTAAAATCTAAAAAGGTATTTTTACATAAATCATATATTTTATATTAAATATTACCTTTTTTGTAGATACTTTTTTAATTACAATTTGTAGCATATATTTATCAATAAATTATAATTTTTTTCTTTTTTGCCTTTAATTGATGACTCCGCACGGCACAATAAGACCACTGCCCCAATTGTTGATGCCTTAGTCATCAATTAATGAGACTGTTCTTCCTTCATTCTTATTGTACCCAAAATCAAATTTGTGAACTTCCATCAAATTCAAAAAAAGAAATATAAGGTAATGAATATACCTACGTAGTATACCTAATTGAATTTTTAAAATTTCATTTAAAATAAAAAATAGTTTCTTTGTGAATGAATAGAGGAAAAGCTAAATGAATTATTGTACATGTTTTACATACAATTCTATATAATACACATATGATTTGTCTATGAATCACAAGCTTTGATGAGCTTTATGAAAATCGGCATTTGATTTGATCAATAAATTTTGAGTTATGAAAATTAGTGTTTGATTTGATCAGTAGATTATCTTTGATTTTCAGATCTAGTGATGGTGTTTGGAATAGAAAAAATAAAAAAAGGGAGTTTAGTGGTTGTGATTTATTTTGGGATTACTTACACTAGAAAAGAATTAGGTTATCCGGTAATACTGAGTCAGGAATCATGGGGTACACAATACCCTAGTTTCTCTCCATATTAATTTCTCTCTTGTGTTAGTTTAGTTTTACTTTTCATTGATTATTGCAAACCCTCCCCCTCTTTTGGGGAAGTAAGTTGGTTAATCACTTGGATCGTAGTCATTTAATTCTCTTGAGTCTATGTATTCCCTGCGGGTTTAACCCTAACCTTAGTTAGGTTCTATATCTTGATAGCGATCGCTTTATCCTCTAAAAGGAGGTGTAACTTAGGCAAAATCAAGATTTTGGCATCGTTGCCAGGGAATACAGCTAGAGTTAGTTAATTCATAGTAATTCGGGTGTTAATCCTTATTTCTCATATTTTACTTTTGTTTGTTATTTTTTTTCTTTTTTAAGATTAAGTTTAGTGTATGCCCAACACCCGAAGTCAAGAAAATACCTTAACTCTGTTTGACCCAGAGATCCACATAACATTGAGAAGAATGGCCTAAGATAAAGCTAACAACGCAACTCTGAACAAGAACAACAAGGAGAATGCTAATAATGAGAACCCACCTCCTCTTGAGGATATCGCTCCACAACCTCAGGATTTCAATGCCAATGCTTACTAGTGGAATCAATATAGGCTGAATCTTATGGCTATGGAGGTGACTGGAGCTATTACGTTGCCACCACCAATGACAGACACAAAGTTTATAGTCTCAAGTGGGTTGCTTCAGATGCTACAGAAAAGTGGGCTATTTACGGGCTTACCATTGGAGGATCCTTATAGCCATCTACACAATGATGCATTCATCTACAAGAGTGAGATGGCAATATAGAATTTATCTATGGATGTTGTGGGATTTTGTCTCTTTCCACTATCTCTTACAAGCAATGCAACATTATGGCTATCTGAGCTCCCACAAAGTTCAATCACTAGTTGGGTAGAATTGCAGAGGGACTTCGTGGGAAGGTATTTTACTAAACCAAAAAACTCAAGTTGGAGGACCAGATCAATAACTTTGAGAAACTTTTTGGTGACTCGATCAGTACAATGTGGGAACGGTTCAATAGATACTTGAGGAGTGCGATGAGTCATAAGATTACGGATAATGTCTTGGTGGAGAGTTTTTATCGAGCTCTGGATGCAAATAGTCAAGCATGTGCTGACACCCTCTTGTGAGTTTTTTTTTAAACCAACCATTTATATAAATTGCTGAGCAGCTAGACATGATGGCCAAATTGAACCATATGTGGAGGCCCATGAATAAACATCCAATCAATTGCATGGTAACTGCTAGCATAAGCCTTAAGTAAGTAATAATAATTATGGAGGTCATTAGGATGCTCGGTTAAAACAACGTCAATCTGGAGATGTTAATGAAGCAAACACAAGAACTAGCTAAGGTAAGAGATATTCAGGAAAGCCACCACACCAAGCATGAGGGCCAGGAAGGCAGTAGGAGTAGCCGTTATATGCCCCCCCCCTCCCACAATCGTAAAACAGGGACTAGGAATCCTAGAGTTGAGAAGATGCTTGGCCAATTATTAAAGAGGTCCAAAGGACAAGATGAAACCTTGAGGGAGATTAAGTCCGGCATTGACAATATAAATCAAAAAGTTGAACATCACTCTATCGCAATCAAGTAGGTTAATCATCAGTTTGGACACGTGTCAGCCCAACTAAATCAGATCCAGAGAGACATGATGGCTGATTTTATATTTTATTTTGCTTTGATTTTGTGCATTGAGGATAATGGACATCTTTTTCAATGGCGTGTGGGTAGTTATGGGCCTCAATGAAGTCTGAGTAGCTTGGCTTCATAATTACCCCAATTTGTTTATCCCGGGGGTTTTTTTGCCTTTATTCTTTTTCTCCGTGGATATTTACTTTCTGTTGAATCGGCATATTTAGGATGTTTAGATAGTATGTGTAGCATATAGTACTAATACTTGTGACATATATCATATTTTGTGATTTATTTGGAAAATGATACCCACAAAAACTTTTGATTAGTAGGTAGATAGACACCATGCATGTTTAGGTGTGTGACAATGTTTGTTCTGATAAGTGAGAACAAATTGAGATGAAAAGCATGATCGGAGAGTCTTTTGTTGATAATGTATGCAGTGTCATGTGAGTGTAAACTTAAATTGCTAGATTCATGTGTTTTGTGCTAATTCAGAACTTGCTCTGTTACTCTAATTTAGATTGTAGATTAATTGGATTAGGAAAAGATCTTAGACCATTATTTTTAATAGTCCACTTAGCCTAAATAACCAACCAAAACTGTAATATATTCCTTGTTCCTAATGTTTGAGGCTAACATGTACCTATTTTTTGAAAACACTTGATTAGCCTAGTTTTGTTAGTTGTAAGACTCAAAAATTAGCCCTGGTCCTTCCTTGATTATTGTGCACCTTAATTGAGGTAAAAAGCCTAAGTTGAGGGTGGCTACCAGAAGTGGCCTTGGTTCGGAGGATGGATATTGTGCACCTCAACACAGGCCAAAAGCCTAAGTTGAGAGTAACTAGTGTAAAGGTGAAACAAAAATAAGTAGGAAGTTAGTGATATAGAGTAAAAGGGAAAAATTATATACAGGGTGCAAGAAAATAAGTGATGTGTTAGTTGTGAGCTAAAAAGAATAATGAAGTGAAAAAAACAAGGCACAAAGATGGAAAATGAAAAGAAAGCACCTCAAAAAGCTTAAAATAGAAAAAGGGGAGAATAAGGTGAAAATAACAGAGTTGGTAAGGGAAAAGTGTAGAAAAATGCAGTGTCAAGAAGGGCATTTAGTCACTATTCCTAAAATACCATATCAAAGCCCCCTGAGCCTACATTACAAGCCTATAAAGTCCAAAAGTGATCCTAGTCTAGTTGGTTGAAGGTCTTAGCCATGAGTATAGGGGAAAGCCTATAGTATTAGGCATGATAAATGAATATCTTTTATGAGAGTGAATGATTTTACATAGTCCCAAGGTAATGCATGAAAACATCATTGAGCGTCAGATATCAGACTTCTTTCTGTGAGGGCACTTGCATTACATTATTAGCATTAAACTTGTTCAGTGATTATGAATTGTTCATAGTACCTCACTTGTCATAACTTTGTTGTCACATGCACTAATCTGCATTAGTTTTCTAGATGGCTATCTGATCCTGATTGAGAAGTTGTTGTGGGTATCTGAGTTTAAGATTTATCTGATATATGTCATTGGGTTGAGATCTGTGTATTACTGTATTATGTATAGAGATTGATTTTGTCACTTGAGGACAAGCAATAATTTTAAGTTAATGGTGTTGATATGATGTCAAAATACAACACTTTTGATGCTTAAAATTTAGAATTTTGTATGTTCTCAATGTGATGTTAGTTGATTTTATGTGTTTTTGTGTTGTAATTGCAAGATTACAGGTTTTACCTTGATGTTGGGAAAAAGTACAGAAGTTGCTGGTTTTGTTACAATACGAGACCCTTTACGGGCCTTTGATCATTCTACAGGTCATACGGTGGTTTCATAAACAATTTCAGTGAGGGCTAATTTTTTGAAGTTGATTCTACGAACATGCAGATAAGTCATAGATTAATTTGTGAGTCATAGAAGATGGTTCATGTCCTGAGGATCAAATATTGGGACTTTTTGAAGATTCATCAAATAAAACCCCTTTTACTAGTCATAAACCATGTTACGAGTCATAGAAGGGTATCATAGAGTTGAATTTTAATTTTTCAACAGCTGCGTTCGAGATCCTAATTATGGACCGTGGAATGCAATACGGCCGGTAAACCCCTTTCGTATGGCATGCCAAGCAGTTTTCCTATTTTGTTTAGGACTTGTATTTTACTTATTATAAATAAGCTTTTCAGGTTTCTTTCCAGAATTTTTTGCCTAGTACTCAAAGAACTCAGTAATTAGAGAGAGAAAATAGTGAGATTACATTGGAGAGTCTTTGAGAACATTTGTGTTTGAATTTCATCTTTAAACTTGTGATTTTTATTGAAGTTGGATTTGCTTGTTTTTAATTCTATTGTGTAAGTGTTCAATTATATTTTCTAAATCCATAATTCTTGCATCTGCACAAAGTATGAGTAGCTAAATTCACAACTAGGGTTGTGGGAACTATGAAGAACTAACAAAGTGAAATTGAATAATTCACAATTCTTGGAAGGTGTGTATGCATGTATTAATTCACTATCTTTGTTTTGCATGTTTTCTACTGGTGGCCAACATTAGAACTCGCCTAGTGTTACTGACTGGACCAAGGTAGTAATGAATAGGAAATGAGATTAATTAACCGAATTTGATTGATGTATTCTCGTCTAATCAATCAAACTGGGACAAGGGGAGCTTGTGCTAGGACTACAGGTAAAGGTTAGTAATGTACACTATGGATATGGGCCAAGTCACACAGTGAAATTCACCTCACTTTTGACCAAAGGGCTTGGTGAATTTAACTTACCATCTTTCATGCTATACACTAGAAAAAATTAGGTTATCTAGTTATACTGAGTTAGGGAATCATGGAGAACATAATACCCTAGTTTCTCCCCCTCTCCCCCTCCCTTTTAAAGTAAGTTGGTTAATCACTCGAATCACAGTCACTAAATTCTCTTGAGTCTACGTATTCTCTGTGGGTTTGACCTTAACCTTGGTTAGGTTCTATATCTTGACAACGACCATTTTATCCTCGTAAATAAGGTGTAGTTTGGGCAACATCACTAATCACTGAGTCACTATACACTTATCATCCATGGCACCATAGAGTAAAATATATTGGCAATCAATTCTTGAATAATTTCAAGAGTTGAGAATGCGTCAACTTTTTTTTCCTATCCTTCATTTTAAAGAATGACTTTTTACATATGCTTCGATCTCAACTCATATGATTGGTATTTAAGCACAATAACTAAAATGAAACACAACCAAACTGCAATTAATAAATAAATACTGACTATTATAACTCAAAATAAAAATATATACAAATCCCTAACTACTATATCACCAAATATCAAAGATTTGCATCAACTAGTAAAAACTAAAATATGACTGCAGCAACATAACACATCCCCTTAGAAGTAATGCTTTGTCCTCAATGCAAGCAAAAGGAGTATGATAATCATAAAAGGAGAGTATAAGAATACCTTTGATTTAGGTAGATGGAAGTGGAGGAGCTGAAGAAGGGTTCGTTGTAACATTAGTGCTTGAAAGTTGTCAGCCACTCTCCTCGATAACTACATTGAGTGATGTAGAAATCAGCAGAATTGATAGTGCAGGAGATGGAGGAATGGGAGACTAAGACTCGAGGCTACTACAGGAGGCTCAGTAGATGAACCGTATCTACTAAACCCAATCATAAAAGTGTCATATCATGACCGCTCAAGAATCACCTCGACCAATGACTCCTCCAAAATTGACAACTTATCCTAGAGGACAAACTCACCCTATGGTTCTATAGCCACCATATCTTTCTTGTCTATCTCGGGGTCATCACCTCATGAATAGGCTCTGTCAAATTGGTCTTAAAAGCCTTATCTCTATACCGATACTAGTAGAAGGTACCTTAATATTCCCCCAAAGTGACTCAATATTTGTGGACTTCAAGGCATCCACATCTCATCTCAAACCCACAAAGTCGACCTTTTAGCCTATCACATCATCTGAAGCACCACTCTTCTTTTCAACATCCTCAACCCATATTGTTAATTGGTCAATATAAAACCCAAACTCCTCAAGTAGCTTTTCCTAGGCATTAATTCCCTTCTAAAGGGTCTCAAGCGTGGCCTTGATGGCCTAATTAATCATTCTAGGGATAGAAGCCTCAACCTTAGTTGAATGGATGTCCACTGATTGAATAAGTTGACACATGTGAAGGATAACAACCTAAGTCAATTAGGACTGAGAAGTTAGAGTAGGAATAGGTATATGAGTCTATGTAGGAGTAGGAGAAGTAGGGGATACCAAGATAGATAGGATCTCTAAAGCATATGTATACTCTGTCGTCCCCACCTCTAAATGCTCAACCTCAACTACAGGTGATGTATATGTAATACCCTATATGTTAAAAAGTCTAGAAAATGGAAAAGTTGTAGAAAAATTTTGATCTGACTAGTGTTATGAGCCAATCTATGACTCATGGACTGGACCAAGAGTTGTAGAAAGGTTTTGTAGTTGAGGTCCAGAACTTGGTGAAATTTTTTTATCACTGGAAGTCACTCTATGAAGGGCTTTACAAGTCGTTATAGATTATGGCTCGTGGATTGGATAGTGAAAGGGGACCCAAGGAATAAATTTTTCTCTTGCTAGGAGAGATCTACGAAAGAGTTCTATGATCCATAAATGGAACTATGGCCATACATAAGTTTCGTCATTCTTAAGTATGATTTTCAGTAGCTCAATTTTTGGGACCACATGTAGCACAAGCTAAACACATAAACTATAGAATGGATTACGGGCCGTAGAATTTATTTTGTAGATAGTTCAACAAATTTTAAACAAAGGTCTTTTTGGTTATTTTCTATCTATTTAATTTCTAAACTATATCATTTTGACCCTTGCAACTAACTTAACCTACTCATTTTATATATTTCTATAAAACCTATTCCAATTTCATCCTAATTCATTCACTCTCAAAATCCTCACCCAAATTCTAAATTTTCTCTCTCTAAGCAAGGAACTCCATCAGTTCTAGGGTTTCAAGGTTTATTCATCTCAATTTCTAAGGTTCTTCACTTGAAGTATGTAGGGCTTCCTTCATGGACTAGAATCGTCTATAAAGTGTAACTTAGATCTCCTTTTTTATAAAAACTTAAGCATCAATTTCTATGGATTTTTATGATAATATACCAAATGGTTGGATTATGATTACTACATGATCATTATACTTATTTATGCAGGAATTATGTGGACTTACATGATTTCAATGATTTCCAAGTGAACTAAAGTGATTTCAAGTATATGATGATTTAGGCTTGTTGAATTGAGTGAATTCCTTTACTAATGATCCAAATTGACTTCAATTACATGATTTCTATATAATTTTCATCTAATTACATGATTTTAACTCAATTGTTCATGAACTCACACATGACCCTAATTTTCTATGACAAAGTTATGATTTTTCATAAATGTGATTCTAAGTATGAAAAGTATGTCCTAAGGATGTTGATGTTATAATGATAATGATATGATGATTGAGTTAAGACCCTAATGTTGATGAAATGTTGATAAGATGGGGATTATACTCATAGTATATGTGAATTTAGGCCAAATATTTCTCCTTGGGGTGCTCCCATCTTATTCGTGCAAAAGAAAGATGGGTCTTTCAGAATGTGTATTGATTATAGGTAACTGAACAAGGTCACTATAAAAGAACAAATGTCTTCTCCGCAGGATAGATGACTTATTTGATCAACTTTAGGGTGTGTCTAGTTTCTCAAAGATAGACCTTCAATCTAGTTATCATCAGTTGAAGGTAAGGGATATGACATCCAGAAAATAGCCTCCAGGACTCGGTATGACCATTTTGAGTTCTTGGTCATGTCCTGTGGGTTGATTAATAAGCCTGCAGCCTTCATGGATTTAATGAATAGAGTGTTCATACAATACCTTTATAATTCATGATAGTGTTTATCGATGATATTTTTCTATATTTAGAGATGAAGAGGAGCATGCCAATCGCCTCAAAATTATTCTCGAGACTCTCAAAGACAATGAGTTGTATGCAAAATTCTTGAATTGTAAATTTTGGCTCAAGTTTGTGGCTTTTCTATGCTATATTGACTCGAGTGATGATATTCGAGTTGACACCAAAAGATTGAGATGGTCAAGAACTAATCCATACCAACCTCTTTGACTGATATAAGAAGTTTCTTGGGATTTCAAGCTACTGCCTTAGATTCATTAAAAACTTATCCTCCCTATCCTTACCATTGACTAGACTAACTCCAAAAAAGGTCAAGTTTCAATGGTCTAATGAATGTGACAAGAGCTTTCAAGAGCTAAAAACAAGATTGACTACTGCTCTAGTTTTGACCTTACTTGATGGGACAAAGGACTTTGTGATATATTGTGATGCGCTAGAATTGGATTTAGTTGTGTGTTGATGTAGAGAGGAAAATTGATAGCTTATGGTTCTAGACAGCTTAAGGTTCATCAGATAAACTATCCAACCTATGATCTTGAATTGGCTGTGGTGGTATTTGCACTTAAGATTTGATGTCACTACTTATATGGAGTACATGTGGATGTATTTACTGACCATAAGAGCCTGCAATACGTCTTCAGTCAGAAAGAGTTCAACTTGCGACCGAGAAGATGGTTGGAGTTATTCAAGGACTATGACGTGAGTATTCTCTACCATCCAGACAAAGCTAACATTATTGTGGATGCTCTTAGTAGGTTGTCAATGGGTTGTACAACCCATGTTGAGGAAGGAAAGAAGGAATTGGCTAAGTAAGTGCACAGATTGGCCCAATTAGGAGTCTAACTTGAAGATAATGATGAAGGGAAACTCAATGTCCAAAATAGGTTTGCTTCACCTTTAGTGGTGAAGATGAAATAAAAGCAAGATCAAAATCCTATTCTACTTCAGTAAAAGAAAGTTGTCCTTAGACAGAAGGTGACAGTTTTCTCCAAAGGGGGAGATGGTGTGTTGAGATACTAGAGTGAATTTTGTGTTCCAAATGTTAGTGGTATTTGAGATAGAATTATGGTTGAAGCCTACAACTCTAGATATTTCATTCATCCAGGCTCTACCAAAATAGGTCATGTCTTGAGGAAGTCTATTGTTAGAGTGGAATAAAAGTGGATATTGCTGAGTTTATTTCCAAGTGTCCAAATTGTCAAAAGGTTAAAATTGAGAATCAAAGGCCATGTGTATTAGCTCAAAACTTTAAGATTCCTGAATGAAAGTTGGAGATGATCAATTATGGACTTCATTATCGGCTTGTTAAGGTCCTGAAAGCAACATGATTAGATATTAGTGATTGTGGATACAATGACTATATCAACTCACATTCTAGTAGTCAAGACGACTAACACTGTAGAAGAGTCTGCCAGGTTGTACATCCGCGAGATTGTAAGGTTGTATGGAGTTACATTGTCTATTATCTAGGATAGAGTAGCTTAATTCACATCCCAATTTTGGAGACTTTTTCATAAAGTACAGGGTTCTAAGGTGGATCTTAGCACTACCTTTCATCCCTAGACAGATGGCCAAGCAAAATATACAATTCAAATATTAGAGGACATGATGAGATCCTGTATCCTAGATTTTATGGATAATTGGGATGAAAACTTACGTTGATTGAATTCACATATAACAATAATTATTATGCAAGTATCCAGATGGCCCCCTATGAGGCTTTGTATGGGAAGAGATGTAGGTTACTAATTGGGTGGTTTGAAGTTGGTAAACTCAAGTTAATTGTTCTAGACTTGAATCGTCAATCTAAGGAGAAGGTGAAGGTTATTAGAGAGAGGTTGAAGACTACACAAAGCTACCAAAAATCTTACACTGATATGAGAAGGAGAGACTTAGAGTTTGGGGTGAGTGATTGGATATACTTAAAAGTATCGTCCATGAAGGGTGTCATGAGGTTTGGCAAAAAAGGGAAGCTATGTCCTCATTATATTGGCCCCTACCAGATTATGAAGAACATTAGGAATATTGCCTATGAGTTAGAGTTGTCTTATGAGCTAGCCGTGATTCATATGGTTTTTCATGTCTCGATATTGAGAAAATATTTAGGAGATCCCTCATTGATATTTCCTATTGATAGCATAGGAGTGAAAGATAGCTTGTCCTATGAAGAGGTTCTAGTCCAAATATTTGAGGACCAAGGAGATAGCCTAGAACAAATTCTTGTAGAGGAATTAATTTATTGAGAAAGCCGCATGGGAATCTAAGAAAGACGTGAACGTTAAATACCCTTATCTATTCATGTCTGATAATAATAATATTAAAGGTAATGTCCTTGTTATTGATTTGAATCAATTTGTCTTTGAGTTGATTTGACTATCCTTGTTGTCATGACCCAAGCATAGGGCCTAGACGTTATACGACGAATGGAGAATCCGAAGAGCCCCAAACAAGCCTCTTAGCATATCAACTATACATCCTTGGTCGTGAAAGTAAAATAAACATTACAGATATAATAAAAAAGGGAGCATGACTAATGGAAGTCTTCATATTCATAAAAGCAATAAAGGAGTTAAGCTCATAGCATAAATACATAATAGTATCCAACAACACCTCTATCTTGGAATGGAGCGGGGGCTAAGACACTTTTCGAGCTCACCCTCATAATAACAAGTGTTCAACATAAAGAAGTCTCAACATAGCAAAAGTAATTTAGATATTGTCCTAGGACTTGACGACTCACCAACACTTTTCTCCAAAGTATTGAGCTAGCCATATGGAGGAAGAGGATCAAAAAGAGTTCTGGTCCTTACATGGTAATATCATGTATGCATAGAGTATGCATTAGTATGTTTGAATGTACTAAGTATTTGAGGTGAAATGCAACAAAGACATAAGCCAATATACTCAAGGTGCATAGTCATAAGCAACAGATATATAATCTCAATATGGCATACATGATCAATGGTTGTAATAAGACATATTTGTAAATCAATCAACTTGCATAATATGCCATACATATGTGGGAGGAGACCTTAACTGATATGAGTAAGACCAAGCGAGCTACAATTTGGAATCCCAATGATTACCTCTCATCGGTAAAGAGTATGTCTAACTACCAAGGTAAACTATACTTCACCTTACAGGAACATGACCCATTTCGTATTAAGTTCCTTATGGGAACATAACCCATTTTGGAAAGGATTTCATGATAAAATGCACAAGATGGATCCACTAGTATAGCAAGGTAATAATCATAATCCTATAGTGACACATACTTTTAGGAAAGGAGTATGGATCCTTGAAGATAGTCCATTCCAACATCCAATCCAATCCATCAGTGCTAAGTCTAATCCAACGGAATACTTGAAATAATCATACTTTAATCATAACATGAATAGCTTGTAAGAACATGAGTTGAGTAACTCATAAACATG
>JAOTQJ010034440.1:0-15719 GCA_025642045.1 Solanum sejunctum
TATGATTAATATGGATTTTGTTATAGGTTTGCCTCACTCATCTCAGAAGTTTGACTCCATATGGGTAATAGTTGACAAACTCACAAAGTCAACACACTTATTACTAGTCAGGAGTGATTATACAGCTGAAGAGTATGCTAAGCTATACCTAAAGGAGATAGTCAGGCTACATGGAGTCCCAATCTCCATTATATCTGATCGGGGAGCCAATTCACTGCAAAGTTTTGGAAGTCCTTCCAAAAGAGTTTAGGAACACAAGTGAATTTGAGTATAGCTTTCCACCCTCAAACAGATGGTTAAGCAGAAAGCATCATTTAGACACTTGAATATATGTTACGAGCTTGTGCATTGGACTTTAAAGGTAGTTGGGTGGACCATTTTCCAGTTATTGAGTTTGCCTATAACAACAGTTACCACGCGAGTATCAAAATTACACCTTTTGAAGCTTTGTATGGAAAGAAATATAGGTCACTAATCAGGTGGTTTGAAGTGGGTGAGACCACCTTACATGGGCCAGATATAGTATACTAAGCCATAAAAAAAAGTTAAAATGATACAGCAGCAACTAGAAACAACCCAAAGCCATCACAAATCATATGCGGATGCTAGGAGAAAAGGAGTAGAATTTTTAGTAGGTGATTGGGTATTTTTAAAGGTGTCTCCAATGAAAGGGGTTATGAGATTTGGTAAGAAAGGAAAATTGAGTCCACGTTACATAGGGCCATATCAGATTATTAAGAAGGTTGGGCAAGTTGCATATAAACTAGAGCTACCCCAGGAGCTTTCAATAGTTCATCCAGTTTTTCATGTCTCAATGCTTCCAAAATGCATAGGTGACCTATCCTGTATCGCTACTATTGAGAATGTACAGGTTATAGAAGATCTCACCTATGAAGAAGTGCCTATTGCTATTCTATATCGTCAAGTTAAGAAGCTAAGAAACAAAGAGTAGCTTTAGTTAAAGTACTTTGGAGGAACCAGCAAGCAGAAGAGATAACATGGGAAGCTGAGGATGCAATGAAATTGAAATATCCTCACTTATTTAAAGCTAAATAAAACGTCCAACATATAGAATTGGGACACTAATAGGTACGTGGTATTGAATACTTAATGTGTTGTTAAAGTTTGTGCAAGTAGAGGTTTAAACTCGGCTAAGCTATCTATTTGTGCTAACATTCGAGGATGAATATTCTTAAGGGGGGAGGATGTAACACCCCACACGTTACAATACTAGTATAATGGATATGAAGCTAGACATGGTTTGGTCAAATTAGCACTAATTTTCAAAAGTGTTTGAATCTAGTGTTAATGGGCTATATGTGCGTCTAACGCTTAAGAGGGTCGAGTGTATACATGTTTTGTGTAGAATTGAGGATATTATGACCTTAAAAAGATGTGAGAGAAATGAGGTGATTATAGGACTTATAATCTAGCAGGTGAGTCACCTACTTGCTTAGCTTAAAATCGCTAGTTAAACGGAGACGAGGCTCGATGTCGAAATTATTCAAGTCCGAGCGTGAATAAAATTCGTGTTAAGGGTGTAACTTTGGACCATGATTTAACATCACATACGGACTATATTTACAGCCCAATAACGATAGTAAGGAAGGCCCAAAGACATCATAAACGCTTGGATACTTTGGGCCAAAAATTAAGTGAAAGCTGAAAATAGGCAGCCCAAGTCCATCACGTTGGTGCTCCCAAAAGGCCCAAATTTCAGTTTCAAGCTGGTGCGTAAGCAACTTAATTATGTGTGGTATAGGATGTTCAATAAGTCAAGAGAGATTCGGCATAATATCCCTATATAAAGAGCTCTGAAGCTGCTCCACAAGTTATTGTTCACTTGAACACAAAAAAATCAGATTTGGTCTCTAAGTTTCCTCTCAACTTTTCTCAACTTTGTGAAACAGCCAAACGACTTCTTTAGGGTTATTAATGAGCCTCTACACCTTAAATACAAACATAAGTAATTATAGTTGTGTGTTTAGTATAGTTTTCGCATGAGAAACAAGGAATAGATGCTAGCTACACTTGCTGAAATTGATTGGACAGATTTTGTGCAGAAAGTTGCTGCACCTTTTCCTTTTTGTTTTGGTGATTTCTCTATGGTTTATAAGTTTTATTATGAAGATAACTTGGTGTTATTAACACAGTTTGAGTTATAAACATCACCCTAAGGTTGCTGCCCTGATTTTGGTTTCATTTAATAAGCGTGTTTTATCAAGTTATCTTAATCGTCATGTTGATTGAAACTTGCGGGCTGTTGTATGTAAAGCTATTAGCTCACATACTTCATGAATTCTTAAGTGATGTTATAGTTCTATCTAAGGTCTATTTATATTTGTAAATGTTGCTGGAACAGTTTGGTTAAAGTTGGAATAGGTTTGGAGTTTTCAACGTCGAAATGTAGCGAAGGAAGGTAACGTTATGCTGTCCGTTTTTAGATTGTGTGGAATTGTGATGTGTTGTGCTTTGTGGGCTGTTGTAAGGCTGTTATGGCCTTCAAATAGGCTGTGAATGATGTGTACACGCTAATGTATATTGGAAAATGCGATTAGGGGCAGAAAGGTTAAAGGAATATGCCTGGGTTTATAAACACCCGCTTGCTCCCCGTGTATAGTTTTCTTATGCAATTGAGATGCCAAGATATATTCATTGGCTTATAATGTTTTTTTTATACTCTACTATATTGTAGATAAGTACTTAGAGGATGGGAAGGTTATCTCTAGATAGTAACAAGGTCATACAATGAGGTATGTAAGGTTATTTGATTTCGTATCACTTGGCAGGAAACATAGCTCTCTCCTTGGTACATAAAGGCATTCACCAACTCCGGCACAACTATTAACCATGTCTCCACTTTTGTACATGTTCATATGATTCCATACATAGTCACTTTTAAAGTTGCATACATGCTTGGATACCAAGTTATACGAGTTCTTGTTACGGAGTAAAGTTCATAAGTTGTTTCATTTCATATGCATTTTATGATTTACGTAATGTACTCTTTTCATTGTCATGTTGTCTTGTGTGATTATCCACATGTCACATGTTACCTATACAACCCTAAAACTTCAATATTATGGCCACCAAAAGAATCATCTCAAAGGTAATTGAAAGATACAGTATACAGTTGATGGGTGGAGCCCGAGGGGGTTCAAAGAGAACGTAGCATAGGGATGATCCCAATACAGTTGATGGGTGGAGCTCGAGGGGGTACAAAGAGAACCTAGCATAGGGACGATCCCAATACATTACTATGGGTGTAGCTCGAGCAAGTTTATCTGAACCTAGCATAGGGATGATTCCAATACAATTTTCCACTGATTAGTTGGTCATTTTATTACAGCTGTGCACAAAGTTTACAGTACAAATTTTATAGTAAAGGTAAAGTGATATAAAGGACATAAAGTACAAGATTCCACAACATAACAAATGGTGGTCCCTGATCTTCCACAGATGCATAGTTTCATTTGAGTTGTTACTTTATATACAGTATATCCTGCCTTACATACTTAGTACACCATCCCATACTGACATCCCTTACGGGGGACCTGCATTTCATACTACAGGTACAGGTGCTAGTAGATCTCCCCAGTAGGAGTACAGGATATTCAGCTGCTGTCATCAAGCTCCAGGTTACTTCGAGGCTTTGTACATGTCTAGAGCTTACATGTTTTTATTGCTTAGTTTGCTGAGGCGGGGCCTGTCCTAACCCTTGTTAGATGTTTTTTTCTTTATTTATAGGCTTAGTAGACTATGTAAAGCATAGTGAAGTCATATCTTGCACTTTAGACAGTGTGGGCCCAATCGACTAGGCATATGCATTTCCTCTTGGCTTATTATCACTGGCTATCTGCTTAAAGGCATGTCAAACATGGAAACTCCTTGTAATATATGTATAGAACGCATATAGTTACAGGTTGGTTCTCCCGAGCTTTATCAACAATGGGTGTCGGTCTGCCCTACGGGACTTTGGGGCATAACAGTAACTTAGGTTCTTCCAGCCCTATTGTGAAAGTGAAGGTCAAATTTTACCATGGTGCTTGGTCGGTAACCATGGTGTGCCTACTAACCTCTACCCATTGTCCCAGCCAACCTCCCCTATGTCAGGTTTGGTAGATTAGATGAGAACACATCAATTGAATCCTATCATCTACTTCCCTTTTCTTATTTGTCACTACCTTGGTCGAGATCGTGACAGTAAGTAGCGTTTGGTATTGGCCACCACCAAACATGAATTATAATGAAGGGAAATAAATAATATATGCGAAACCCCAATTATAGAAATGCACAAAGCCTAGGTTATTTCAAGTCAAATACCAGTGGTTCCCACAACCCCAAGTTGTGGGTGCTTAGCTACTAATGGCTAAGGTAAAACCAAAAATAATCCAAATAAATGACATAGTTGAGATTTTTACACAAAGCATTGAAGAATAAAAGCACCAAAAATTGCAAATCACAAGCTGTGATGAATGGATAATGAATACAATGTGTGTCTTGCAATCCGTAAAAATGGGTTTTCCTATTAAAAGATAAAAATCTTCTCTAAACCCTAAAGATATCCTAAAGAATATTCAAAGTGTTCTTTTCTCGAGAAACATGTCTGGTCTCTTCAAAATAAACCCTATCATAAAGTATTTATAGTATTTAAAATTTTATCCCTAAAAACTAAATAGGAAAGACAACTGGTAGCAGGTACTCACATAGGTACGACTTATAAGGTGACCTACGAGTTGTAATTGATGTCTCATATTAGGAACATTGCATTTTGGACTTGACTGTTAGGACCTATTAGTACGAGTAATTGCTTATGCTACAACCCGAATGCTCCTCTTATATTCTAGGCCTTCATTCTAGGTCCAAAATTTTGGCTCTTTATTTCTTGCTATGAACCCGCCTGTCGATATCTCGTAAAGTGGCCTCGTAGGGCTGACCTCCATTTAGCATATTTTTGATTTTTGCTCACTGTTCCTTTCTATGAGATCACCCTATTATTCATAACTTGGCCCACGACTCATAAGAAGGATCATATGTCCTAAACTTTAGCAAAATCTGTAACTTTCTCCCAAATTCATCCCAACCTACATTTTTTGCAATAATAATACAAAAAAACATAATAACAATAAAAAGTCACATTAAGAACTCACAAAATTCCTTATTTGAGGCATCAAATATGTTGTATTTTGACAACATATCAACACCCTCAATGTAGAACTATTGCTTGTCCTCAAGCGACGACTCAATCTAAGTAGACAATGAGAAACACATAGTAGTTACACTAATGACATGTACATCATTTACTCTAATTCAGGTACATAACTCTCATTTTCAAAACTTGATTACAAAGATACAAAGCAACCTAAATCACAAAGATATATTGCAATCCAACTATGACAAGCAAAGGATATCAACCATCCACAGTCACTTAGTTAGTCATATGCCAATCATGCAGTGCAAATGCCCTCACAGAAAAGAAGTCCCTCTTACTCAATCAAAAGCATTTAAAATTTAGGGATCGTGCAAGAATCCTCATTCTCACAAATGCAATAGATGCATAGGTTACCTCTATACTCAACTTCTGAATTGGTGATAAAGATTTGGATCACTTTAGGACTTAATGACTTGTAACATAGGCTCATGGGGCTTTGGTATGGCATTTTTATGCAAGTAGTGACTAAAATCTATCCTTGAACCATGTTAACCAACACTTTTACCTTCATAACCCAACCATTTCCACTGAATCTGCCCTTATTCTCCTATTTCAAGTTTTTTCTCGGGTGCCTTCTTTCTCTTTTGTAGCTGTGCTTTATTTTTGAAATCATTTTTTCTATTCACTTCAATCCAAGGCACTTTTCCTTTCTTTTTCTCACCCGTCTAATGAATTTTCATTTCTTCCTTTCTTTCCCAACTAACTACCTTATTTTCATTATTTTACCGCAATAACGGCCACTCTCAATGTAGGCTTTTAGCCTGAGGTGAAGTGCGTAATATCTATTCTCCAAATTAGGTCTACTATTCATAGTCATACTCAACTTAGGCTTTTAGCCTCAACCAAGGTTCACATGTTCAAGGAAGATCAGGGTCAATATCAAGGTATTTCATAAAAGAAGGCTAAGCTAGCTAGGTGTCAAGAAAGAATGAGTGTAAGAGAGGCTCAAACATAGGAACAACGGGTCAACTAACAGATTTGGCAAGTAACTTAGGCAAAAGTGGTCGTAATAAAAGAACAAAGGCCTAAGATCCTTTCCAAGTCAACCATATAACCAATCCATTCTTAGAGTAATAAAGCAAGTTTTGAGTCAACACATGATACATGAATGTGGCAAAATAAGCTCACAATATAAATGACATTACACACACAGTCAAGTATAGACTCACAGGTCGTGCTTCAAATATCAGCTTGCCTTCTCATTATTAGAAAAAAAACATTTACCAGATAATCAATATACATGGTTGCACTAATAAACAATAATCTCAAAAAGTTTGAGGGTACCGAATTTTCATCAAAATTTAAAAAAACTATGTAGATGCCAAAACATAATAATACTATGTATCTATAAATTATCTACACTGCCTAAGCATGCTGATTTAACAGAAATTAAAATATCCACAAGGAAAAAGAAACACAACAAGAAAATTTATGGATAAAAAATCGGGGAAGTTTTGGACTCGAGGCTACTTAGACTTCAACTTAATCCATAACTTGCCATACCCTACCAAAAGAACATTTTTTGTTCCTTAAAGTAAGCGCACATGCACATGTGTACACACACACACATCTATATATATCAAAAACCAAAATTTAAAACCAAATATCCAAAATATGGTTAAAAACAACATTGAGAACATATTATTTAAAAGTATCTAAAAACTAACAGAAAGAAAATATTGTTTGATAAAAAGGAACAAAGTATCTATAAATAGAAAGCAAGAGTTAGGGTAAAAATAGCAAACATCATGGCGCTAAAACCAACATTTGTTTGGCCAGCATGGTCTTGATCTACGGAGTCCTCGTCATGCTATCCGCCACTCCCTCCCTATGCTATCCGCCACTCCCTGTCCCTACTTAATAATGCTAGAGCTAGGGACTCCTGAACCACCTCCTCTAGTATCAGCTCCTCCTCTAGTGCTATGGTCTCATGAGGTCTAGACCTCTTTTATCTCTAGGGGCCTCTTCCCGTGGATATACGGGCGGGCAACTAGCCAGTCAAAAACCTTATCAACCACTAGTGCCACCTCCAGGAATGCAATTGCGGTTGCTGATGTCTACAATAAGTTGGCCTTGAATTTGGCCAACTCCTCTATCACTACGCTTATGTTCGTAGGCTGAACATCCTCAAGCCTCTTTTGGACTCTCTTCTCGAAGGCATCTACATGGGCATCCATTGCACTAACCCTCTAATCTATCAAATCACAGGCGAATGCCTTTGCAGTCTCCTTGGAGTCATATACGGTTTGGCTGATATATGGTCTAATTTGGACTGCTAATGTTTGTAGCGTAAACTCCACTATGGCTACCCTACACACCAGTGCCTAAAAAGCAATAGCAAAGATGAGAGAATCAACCTGTATAATGGATGATGATGGTGCGAGAGTACTGGAAGAAGGCATCGACTCAAACTTAATAGTTATAGATGGCTCTACAATAGCTGGAGTAGTGCTGTTGACGGTCGGAGTTAGCTCTTGAGTCTGAGGCTCAACCGTGGATGGATCTGGGATTGGCGAAGAAATTTCTCGTAGTAGGGCCACTAGGTTTTCATCATCCTTGATCAAGCTGGGATCCATGGTATGTATGGCCTCTACATGCTGATCTCGATTGGGGACTACACAAATACCTACTGCACTGTACAAATAGAGGATCAAAATAGGGAATGGCAGTGAAGTATTCATCCTATCGGCAGACTCGTGAATATGCTCAGAGATAATTTGGGCCCAATCAATCTCATAGCCATCTAGGATGTTAGCTGATAGCATGTCTTACTCCAGGGTGATCACATTATCCATGAAAGTAGTCTGGATATGCCAACAAATAATCGACCACCAAAACTTGGCTCGGAAAGAGATATGGGCTTTCACTATCGGATAAGTATGGTTTGTGGCCACCATTGACTCAAAACTCTCCTTGCATATCTGTTTGGAAATCCACTGCAGCAGCTCGGTTTTGACTCTAACATCCTTTTTGTTCATTGCTTTATGTATCTTTGAAATTCTCCTGTTATACTCTATGGTGGATTAAAGCACTCTTTAGTTGGGCTTGAACTGAACGCATCGAATGGTCTCCTCAAAAATATAAACTCTGCTACCCTTGACTAAAACCACTTGTAATCTAGGCTTTTCAATCACCTTCTTGTTCTTTGGCAGGCCTCGGAGAAGTATGGCAAGGTATGCTGCATAAAACTCACGGACTAAGTAAAGGGTATACTTCCCCAACCACTGTGTAGTCCATTCGTAGTCCATCTCTGTCTATCTTAGCATGTAACCCTGATACTCTGTCCAATCTGAAGTCATTTATCTTGGACTACTTGTGAAACTGCTTGATAGGTTTGCCCTGTCCTTTTGGCTCCAACACCTTATCGTAGATTTCTTTCATCCCTGAAACACACCATCTTGGGTCAGCCAGTAGGTGTGATTCTACTTCCCGCTGTGAATCCTGTTACCCCTTTGCAGAATCTATCTCAGTTTGTGTTTGAGTCATCTCTGGTGAGTTGCTCTCAAACCCATCGCTATTGCCCTCCTCCTTAGACTTGGAGGGAATCTTAACCACGTACAGGGCCCCTAGCAGTGCAGCCTTGAGTTTGAGGAACATTTGACTCGGGGTTTATTCTAACTTTGTGAACTTCCACGGACGCCTTTGATTGTTTGATTTTAGAGGCCTCATCTATCAATCAAACCCCCAAACCTTTGATAGCCTCTTTTCTTTTTTTTTTTTCAGAGCCATTAAACCTGAAAATTTTAATGCAAATCCATGATGAGAAATACATTCAAACATAGTCCACTTAGAACTAAAAACTAAGAAAACAAAGCACAAAAAAGGGGACATTTATCCAGTTGCAAATTTGTAGATATAAGGCACAAGTACGACTCGTAGGGTGGCCAATGAGTCATTCAATAGCCTCATAGTGCAAAAGTGCCTGAAGATATAATTTTGATCACAAATATGAGCCACAGGTATGACTCGTAGAATGACCTACGAGTCATAGTCTGGGATTATAGTGGGAAATAGAATACAAAAGAAATTAAGGCAGATCCTATGTGTCCCTGACTACGAGTCATAGTAGAAACTACAGGTCATACATGGGTCTCATATGGAAAAATTTAAGGAAACCTAGGTGACTGTTGCTTTCTATGAGGGACCACTATGACTCATAAGATAGACTATGAGTTGTACTAAGTCCTCGTAAAAGAAAATAGGAGGCACCTAGGGTACCTGTAACCTTCCCAAAAGAACCACAATCCATTCAAATGGCAAAAAATAAACAACATCGAAGTAGTGCATCATCAAAGACACATACTTAAACCCAATATGAAGTATGTCGACTCAATCAATAATTTCCCCTTAATCAAACAGCAATACCCAATTTAATATACCCAAGATTAACTAGTCTCCAAGGCATAATAATCAACAACAATACACAGAAATGGAGATTCTAAGAGAGTTCACAATAATTTCAAACACGGGTATCATAAATCAGTATATTTGCACACTCTAATATCGCTATATTTCAACTCTGACATGATTTTGAAAAATAATCACCCCAACAATGATACGTTACACATGAATGATCAGCATATCAATATTATAACCACCTAACAAGAGCAATCATGCCATTTAAAATCATGGCATAGAAAAATTAACATTTATTCAACAATATTCAAAGATCACAATATGAGTGTGCCAAATTTAACCATGAAAATCCTCCAAATGAGCAAATGAAGATAAACTAGATGCAATAAGAGAACAAGGAGAAAGTCAAAACCCTAATGATGCTTTGCAGGAAAAAATCACAGAATTTCGGTGGGAATTGACAGAAAATAAGGTTGGAGAATATAAATAGAGTTATGGGGAAGCTTTGCAGGGAAGTAAACATACACAATTTGGTGAAGTAGGGGTAAAATGAATTTTGATGCCTTATATACTCAATTAGGGTCAACTTTTAAAATTTTGCATATTGAGTCTATGAAACCCCAACTATGAGTCGTAGGGTGTGATATGACTCATAGGTCCTGGTATCATAGTAGACTCTCCAAATCATAAGTTTAACTCATAGAGTGTGTGCCAACTCCGATAAAACATTATTTCTATCTATGAGGTATGAGTATCAGTCATAGAGTTCACTACGACTCATAGTCCTGCTCGTAGAGGCTGCTGCACATGCTATTTTCTTTAACTCTTTAGCTTTTGGTCAGTTCCTGTACATCACACTTAAAGATATACAAATATCTAGAATAATTCAACTGATCCAATGTCTCAACACATCAAAACAACATCAAACTACTACCTAACAATTAAAAAAATGCCACAAACTTAAAAAAAATCCAAAAACACAAAAGATACTTGGGTTGCCTCCCAAGAAGCACATTGTTTAACGTTGTGGCTCGACTTTAATATCTTTATTACTCAAAATTCCTCATGGTTTGATGGTGTCTCAACTTTATTCCTCTGGCTTCTTCTTTGATCTCTTTTCTCAAGTTATAATCGTGTTGCAAGTTGTTCAATTCTATCATCAAGTCTATGTATTGCCATTGCTATATAGTCTACCTTATAGTTCACTTTGATAACATCAAAATTTATCCCATGTATAACCTCTTCTTGTGCATTGGTCTTGGTAAGTACTTGCTCAAGCATACACTCAATCTATGAGAGTTTATCAGTGATACACTGCTAGTATGGTAACCTGAGCCAATTATACATACTCTCTTTTCAGGTAGCACTTGAAGTTCCATCTGATGTACTATTGGGCAGCACTAGCTGTTTCTTAAGTGGTTGGTAAACTTGACTGACGACAAATAGTTTATCTATATATTTAGCAATTTCATTGAATGGCTGCCTCAGAAATACCCAACAATCCCATAAAAATAAGGCATAAACATATCCTTGCTATTCCGAGGTTAGTGCTTGGTAGAAACTTGTCGCCAATTAATCATTAGTCAGAAAATGGTTTTGCTTCATCTCTAGGCACTTCTTATACCTTTCCCAAGCTACTATAAAAGATTTTCCTAGCACCCATTTAAAATTCTAGATGTTATCTTGTAGCTCTTGCTTTTTAGGCCCCTTGTAGAAGTTCATGAAGAAGACTCTCTGCACCTCTCCCCAGTTAGAATAAACATCTGGTGGGAGAATTGACCACCATTTTGTCGCTTTACCCCTGAGAGTCATGGGAAAGGTTTAGAGAGTCATGGCCACCCAAGTAGTATGTCTTGTCCCAATCACCCCATGCAATGTTTGAGTAAAATATTGCAGGTGAATTTGGGGGTCATCGAACTCTTGACCATAGAACAGGGATACATCTCTGCTAGGTTTCCAACGATTCACTTGTAACATAGAGCTTTTGTTTGGTCATGGTGCTAATCAACCTATGAATAAACTGAATAACAAAAAACAAAAATAAAAGTAAAATACAAGAGAAATTAGAAATTAATACTTGAACTAACTAATAGTGAAATCAAGTTAGGATCCTAGCCATACTCCCTGGCAATGATGCCATAATTTTTTATGTCCTGATGTTCATGCTCCAATAAGAAAGTGGTTGCTAATAGTAATTAATCTAACTGAAGACCAGGGTTGAATCTATGGGAATACAGGGCTTGATTATAAGAATTCACTATCAATCATTTCAAGCATAGATAACTAAAATATCTAAATGTGTATGGGGGGGATTTGTAATTTAAGAATAAAATAAAAATAAACACTATACTAACAATGCAAGAAAATACCCAAATTTAGAGATAACTCAGGAATTGTGTTCCCTATGGTTCTTTGACTCAACTACCCTAGACAATATAACTCTAATGGGAATTCGCATGTAGGATGGTAACTTAGGTTCTTCCGGCACTCTTGTGAAGTTGAAGGTCAAATTTCATGATAGTACTTGGTCGGCAACAATGGTGTGCCAACTAACCATACCCATTGTCCCGGTCAACCTCTCCTTGGTCAGGTTTAGTTGATTAGACAAGAATACACCAATTGAATCCTGTCGTCAATTTTCCTTTTTCTATTCATCACTAACTTGGTCGGGATCATGATAGTAAGCAGGGTTTGGGGTTGGCCACCACCAAACATCAATCATAATGAAGGAAAATAAATAATACATGCAAAACCCCAATATAGAAAAGCACAAAGCCTAGGTTATTTCAAGTAAAATACCCATGGTTTCCATAAACCCAAGTTGTGGGTGCTTAGCTACTTATGGCTGAGGGAAAACCAACAATAATGAAAATAAATGACATAGTTGAGTGTTTTACCAAAGCAATGAAGAATAAAAGCATCACAAATTGAAAACCACAAGCTTTGATGAATGAAGAATGAATACAATGTGTGTCTTACAATCCCCCAAAATGGGTTTTGCAATTAAAGATAAAAATCTACTCTAAAGTCTAAAGATATCCTAGAGAATATTCAAAGTGTTCTTTTCTCAAGATTTATGTCTAGTCTATTCAAAATAAACACTGTTATAAAGTATTTATAGTAGTTACAAATTCAACCGTAAAAATTAAATAGAAAAGACAGCTGGTAGCAGTTACGTTGCACAGGTATGACTCGTAGGGTGACCTATGAGTTGTAATCAGGGTCTCATATCAGGCACTTTATATTTTTCACTTGACTGTTACGACCTATTGGTATGAGTCGTGTCTTGGTCTATGACTCGTATGTTCCTCTTGTAGTCTAGGCCATTAGTTCTTGGTCCAAAACTTTGGCTCTCTGTTTCCTGCTACAAACCCACCTATACGAGTCATAGGGAGACCTATAACTCATAGAGTGGTCTCATAGGGATGACCTCCACTTAGCAGATTTCTTACTTTGGCTAATTGTTCCTTGCTACAATATCACCTTACAACTTGTAGCTTGGGCCACGACTCATAGAAGGATCGTATGTCCTACACTTCAGCAAACTCCGTAACTTTCTCCCAAAATCATGCTAACCTACCTATTTTGCAATAACAACATAAAAACACATAAACATCATGAAACGTTGCACTAAGAACTCACAAAACCCCTTA
Organism: Solanum sejunctum; assembly: GCA_025642045.1. NCBI lineage: Eukaryota > Viridiplantae > Streptophyta > Magnoliopsida > Solanales > Solanaceae > Solanum > Solanum sejunctum. The sequence continues at coordinate 13,222 of JAOTQJ010034440.1, forward strand.
TTTTAGGCATTAAATGTGCTACATTTTGACAGCGCATCACCTACTCTCCTCAAAACTCTATACGTACCCATAAATCTTGGGCACAATTTCCCCTTCGTGCAAAACCGGACCACACCATTCATGGTTGAGAATTTGAAGTAAACCTAATCACCAACCTTAAATTCAAGATCTTTTCTCCTCACATTGAAGCAGTACTTTTGCCTACTTTGGGCTATTTTCAATCTCTCCCATACCAATTTCACTTTCTCCATGAACAAATCCGAATCTAGAAAAGCCATTTCCCCAATTCAAACCACCCAACTGGGGGTATGAAACATCTACCATAAAGAGCATCAAAAGGAGCCATATCAATGCTTTAGTGGTAAATATTGTTATAAGAAAACTCAATGAGTGGAAGAAGTTCATCCGAGCTACCATTAAACTCCAAAACACAAACTCTAAGAATATCCTCAAGAGTTTGGATAGTCTTCTTAGCTTGACCATCTGTTTGAGGATGAAAAGTCATGCTAAGCTTAACCTTGGTACCAAGACCCCTTTGGAAGGACCTCCAAAAGTGAGAAGTGCACTGAGCACCACGAGCCGAAATGATAGACAAGGGCACCCCATGCAATCTAATCAATAAATGTATATACAAATTGACATAATCTTCAACACCATAAGTAGTTTTGACCCGTAAGAAGTGAGCTGACTTTGTCATTCTATCCATACCAACCCAAATAGAGTCAAAATATTTTCTAGACTTAGGCAACCCAACCACAAAATCCATGTGATCTCTTCCCACTTCCAAGTAGGAATCTCTATATCTTGGGCTAGGACACCTGGCCCATGATGTTTGGCCTTCACTTTTTGCCAATTGTGACATTCAAATTTGAACTTGGCAATGTCCCTCTTCATACCACCCCCAATACACCTCCCTCAAATCTATATACATCTTTGTAGAATCGAGTTGAATGGAATAGGATGAATAATATTCCTCCTTTAATATGAATTCTCTCACGGCATCCACATTTGGCACACACAACCAACCTTGGCACCTAAGGGCACCATCTACCCCTTTGGAGAAAACGTCCACTTTACTATCTCTCACCCAGTCTTTCAACTCCAGTAAGGCAGGGTCAAAATCTTGTTTTTCCTTTACCTCATCAATCAGAAAAGGTTTAGAACCATCAAAAACCACTACACCACCATTGTCAACTTCATCTAACCTAACTCCCAATCTAGCCAACCGGTGAACTTCTCTAGCTACCTCTTTGCAACCATCATCAATATGATCTAGACTAACTATACGCACCCTACTTAGAGCATTGACCATAATATTCGCTTTGTCGGGGTGATAATGCACACTCGTATCATAATTTATAAGAAGCGCTAACCACTTTCTTTGTCTCAAGTTAAGCTCTTTTTGGGTGAACACATATTGGAGATTCTTATGGTAGGTAAAAACATCAACATGAACCTTATACAAGTAATGATGCCAAATTTTCAAAGCAAATGCTACAACGCCAATTCAAGATCATGGGTGGGATAATTCTTCTCATGCACCATAAGTTGTCTAGAGGCATATGTTATCACCATACTGTGTTGCATCAAAACATACCCCAAACCAATTCTTGAGGCATCACAATATACAATAAATCCTTCCATCCCTTTCGGTAGAGACAAGATAGGAGCGGAGACAAGCTTATCTTTCAAATTTTAGAAACTCTTCTTACATTCATTGGTCCACATGAATTTTTCCTTTTTTGTGTCAACTTAGTCATAAGGGAATCAATAGAAGAGAACCTATTTACAAACCTCCGATAATAACCTGCCAAACCCAAGAAACTCCTAATATTCGATGGAGTCAAAGGTTTAGGGTAATTTCTAATCATATTTGTCTTCTTAGGATCCACCTTCATGCCATTAACTGACAAAACATTCCTTAGAATAGCAACCTCTTCCAACCAGAACTCTCATTTTTTCATATTTAGCATACAACCTCTCCTCCCTCAAGATTTGTCACCACTCTCAAGTGATTCATATTATCCTCCTCACTATGGGAATAAATTAATATATTATCAATAAAAACCACCATAAATAAGTAAATATAGGGTCTACAAACCCTATACAATAGATCCATAAATATACTCGGTGTATTAATCAACTCAAAGGACTTAACCACAAACTCAAAGGGCCCATACCTAGTCCAAAAAGTTGTTTTGGGAATGTCACACTCCCTCACTTTCACTTGGTGATACCTGGACCAAAGATCAATCTTAGAAAAGTGACTAGCCTCTTGAAGTCAATCAAAAAGGTCATCAAACTTTAGTAGTGAGTACTTGTTCTTTATGGTGACTCTATTAAGTTGCTGGTAATCAATGCACATTCTAAGAGAACTGTAACACCCCACATTTTACATATACTAATGCTATATAAATAAAACATGTTATGCTTTGGTCAAATTAGCGTCAATTCTTGAAAGTGCTTGAATCTCGTCTTAACGGGCAATATGTGAGTCT
>JAOTQJ010034461.1:0-15718 GCA_025642045.1 Solanum sejunctum
CCGAATAAATCACAAGCTCTACACAATTCAATACCTCATCACTAGAGACCACCACAAATATATAAACATAAGGCTTTAAGACCCTATCGTAGAGACCCATAAATATAACCAATGCATACATCAGCCAATCTCCATGAAGACACAACATGCATGCAACTATTTCATCCCAAGTATAACACCACAAACCACCACACCAACTCCAACAAGTCTCAAGGCAAAACCTAATGCAAGATGAACATGGATCAACACTTATGGACTTTCTAGCAACTATATACTCAACCAAGAGGTAGAAACCAAAGGTTCACATCACAACTCCGGACATACAAGAAGCCAACTAGCAACCAAAAGAATAGTGAAAGAAATGATAAAATGCTAATCCATCAAAATCAAAACCTTTAACTTACCTTCCTTTGCCTTTCTCTTTGTAGCAGAATGATCAACTAGAAGTGTAAAGAACATTCGCTAGGGGGGAAAGCCCTATCTCATTTCTAAAGCATAATATAGACTATGAAGAAGAAAAATATTTCCTAAAATGTCTCATAGCCTTCTACTCATAGTTGTGGTGCACAACACAACCATAAATGAGACTCTAATCGACATGGTGTGTTGGACTCCAAGGATATATCAACCTAGTACTCTCATACCAAGTTTGTCATGACACAAGCCTAGGGATAGACATGACCGGCGAATGGGGAACCCGAAGGGAACCCAAACAAGCCTCATAGCATATTATTACACATCCTTGGTCGCGAAAGCAATTAAAAGACATTTAAAATAAGGGCAAAGGGGCTAAGGGAGAACTTGTCATGGCATAGGATCAAGAGATAATAGAATCAACTCATAGCATAAATACATAGCTTTGTCCAACGACACCTTTACTATATAGATAAGAGTGGGGGCCAAGACATATGACCGGGCTTACCCTCATAGTCAACAAGATCAATACATCAAGGATAATAATGTCTTATACATAGCAAGAGTTCACGAACTAGGTCTTCGAAATGGAGGACTCACCAACTATCTTGAGAAAATAGTACTAGCCATGTGGAGGAGGATGCTCAAGAGGGACTCTGGTTCCTACATGGTGATATCACGTTGACAAGAGTATGCGCTAGTATATTTGAACGTACTAAGTATGTAGAATGCAATACAATAAGAGATAGGCATCATAATCAAAATGCATAACAATAAGAAATAGGCATAATATAAAAATATCACATGTATGATCAATGCTTAAGTAAAATATGCTTAAGTAACTCATGATTGTATAGGATAACATATGTGTAGAAAAGACAAATCTAGATTTTCAAAGTACAAACCCCTTGGTAGGTTGGTGATGATGCCGTCCCACTACCTAGGTGTCAAGGTACAAACCCCTTGATAGGTTACTAGGTACAAACTCCTTGATAGATTAGTGATGATGATGCCCCATCACCTTGGTGCCAAGGTACAAACCCCTTGATAGGTTAGAGGATGGTCACAACCTACCTCCTATAGTGATTAAGGCATACCTCTTAATTGACTATGTCAATCCAATACTATATAGAGAGATATCATATACATACTTTCCTTTTATCATTATCATAAGATCATATACATACTCTTCTTTCATCATCATAACATCATTCATAACATAAGACATGCTTTGGACCTTCAATTCCTCAAGAAACTTACTCTTCAAATGTCTTATAATTGATTTCACGACCAAGGATATATATATGATATGCTAAGAGGCGTGCTTGGGTTACTTTTAGGTTCCCCATAAGCCATGTTACGTCTAGGCCCTCATTTGGATCATGACAAACTGGTATCAAAGTACTAGGTTATTATGTCCTTGGCGTCCAACACACCTCATTTATTAGAGTCTTATTCATGATTGTGTTATGCACCATAACTATGAGTAAGAGACTATGAGATATTTTAGGAAATGTTTCCCTTTTTCATGGTCAATGTCGTGCTATAGAGTTGAGGTAAGGTTATTCCACCCTGAATGATTATTCTTTGATATGCTAGATCATGCCTAAAACAAGAGAAAGAAGGGCCCACTCTCTCAAAGAACAACCAGCTCATGAAGATTCTGGGATGCTATTATCATGTTAGCTAATGTCGTGGCTAATCAAATCAACCAAGGGGCCCAAACTCCTCATGTTCCTACCCCGGCATCTCGAATGAGACACTTTATGAGGATGAACCCACAGGAGTTCTATTGGTCTAAGGTGGATGAGGACCCCTAAGAATTTGTGGATGAGGTGTACAACATGTTGGCTATCATGGGTGTTAGGTCAGAGGAGAATGCGGAGTTGGTGGCATACCAACTCAAGGGGGTGGCGCAAATATAGTTTACTCAATGGAAGGAGGTGAAGGGGAACAATAATGTGATACTATAGAAAGAGTTTAAGGTAGGTTTTCTCAACCATTTCTTCCCTTTTAAGCTTAAGGAGGCCAAGATGATTGAGTTCTTGAATTTGAAGCAAGGGTTTTTTAGTGTGAGGGAGTATGCCCTCAAGTTAAACCAACTTTCAAAATATTCTCTCTAGTTGGTTGCCGACCCAAGGTCTAGAATTAACAAGTTCATGATGGGTGTATCCAATTTGTCAAGTAAGGAGCGTCGGGTCACTTTGTTTATTAGTGACATGGATTTATCCAGATTAATGACCTATGCCAAATAATTACAGGAGTAAAGATGAGAAAGAGAAGGGGTAAAGAGGCAAAGAGGGTCCATTTTGAAGGAAAGTGCAAAAGTCCCAAAGATAAAGGTAATGCTATATGTCCAACATATGGTACGATTCATAGAGACCCATGGTCAAAGGACACTAATGCTTGTTTCCGTTGTGGTAAAGAGGGGCATAATAGGAAAGTTATCCTCATAATCAAGGCGAGGTTGGAGATATTCTCAAGGTGGTGCCCCAAGGCATAATTAGTTTTATGCTCTTTAAGAGAGGCAAGGGGTTCATGAGACGCCCAATGCTGCTACTTGTATATTGAGATTTTCTTAGGGTTGATGTGTATGCATTGATAGGCCCAAGTGCCACTATCTCTTTCTTTACTCTTCCTTATTGCAATTGGGCTTCTACTGTGCCCGAGTTGTTTTGTGAACATTTGGAAGTCTACCCCTTTGTTGAGTCTATTGTTGTTAAAAATTCATAGGTGTTTTCCATGTTCATATTGCGTTAGGTCTTGCCTTATGACTTGTTGGAGTTGATGTGGTGGATTTTGATATCATACTTAGGGTAGATTAGATGCATGCATATTGTGTCTCCTTTGATTGTAGGGCCCGTAAAGTTAGAATCTAACTTCCTAATGAACCCATCTTCGAGTGGGAGGTTTTCAAATGGTAGAAAAAGGAGTAGGATCATTACTTTTCTTTAGGTACAATTGATCTTTAGGGGTTGTATTAATCGTCTTATGAGAATTAGGGGTGTTGAACCTAAGTCATTTTTCTTAGTTGTCTTTGATGGTAGATGAGTCCTTGATGTCCTTATCGATATTTGAAATTAGGGTAGTGCCATTTAGTTTGGTTGGTGCACCGGTCATGTCTATAGGTCTCATGAATAGGGTTATTAACCCCTACCTTGCTATGTTTGTTCTAGTATTTGGTGAGGACATGTTGGTTTATGTCAGAAAGTGAGGGAGAGCATGTGAATCATTTGGGGGTGATATTATGAATCTAGAGGAATGTGAAGTGGCTTGCTAATTATGGAAAGTGGGAATTTATTGGGTGACAAAAAGGTGGTTAGAGAGGTTCATCGGTTGACTAAGTTAGGATGAGCTTGGATGAAGTTGAGGATAGTGGTGTAGTGGTTTAGATGATTCAAAGTCTTCTCTGGTTGAAGAGGTCTAGTTTAAGCAAGACCTTGTTTCCACCTTGCTAGAGTTGGAGGTCTTGGTAAGGGATAGTAGGGTGGAGATTTTCTCCCAAGGGGGAGATGGTGGCTTTTGGTACCAAAATGGACTATGTGTGTTTAAGGTTAACAATTGAGTTTATGGTTTATGAGTCCTTATAGAGGGCTGAGGAAGATTGGTAAGGTTGCATATGAATGGGAATTGACTATGGTTATGGGTATGGTTTGTCCGGTTCTTAATGCTTCTAGGTTGAAGGGATGCATTGGTGACTCTAATGCTATAGGGCTCAAGGAGGTTGTGGGTGTTGTGGAGGATAACATGACTTAGGATGAGGTCCCGGTGGAAGTAATGGATGGAAGGGTGAAAAACTTGATTAATAAGGATGTGGTGTTCATCAAGGCCCTTTGGAAGAATCATCAACTTGAAAGCATCTCTCGGGGAGCCGTAGCGGGCATGGAGAAGAAATATTTGTATCTCTTTCATTCTATTCAAGCTTATATTAACACATCGAGCATTTTTTATGGTTCTAAACCTTATGTTTCAGCCCTATGTCATTTGCATACATTCCTGTTTGTATTGACAAAGTTCATGGTGATTTTAACACTTATGTTGAGATTTTTGAAAATGATATTTGAGTGTATAGTTACATTCTTGTTGGGGCTGATCTCTTCATGATTACTATTCTTGTGCACGTTTCTTTGACATTCTGGGACAAATGTTCCCAAGGGGGAGATATTGAAACGATCCCAAAAAGTGCATGAAAATGTGCCTCAGAAATGTCCATAATCGTAATTTCTACATATCTCAAAATTTGTGCATTATATCTAAAATCTGACTTCATATTCTTGTTCAGGAGGCAAAATTGAGTGTGAAAGGGGTCTAACCCCAATTTTAGAGCAATTGTATCAAAATTCAAAAACGTAAAGCGAGCAATTTCCAGTGAGCTAGCGTGCCCCAGGCACGATGCGCCAGGGGCACGGATAAGGTATATTTTTGCCTAGTTTTTTTAGTTTGGTCCAAGGCTTTTGATTCTTGGGCCTAAGCCTTCCCATTTATGAAAATACTTATACTTAGCCATATTTTCCCTTCATATCATACAAGACGTTCCCCAATACTCTCTCAAACCCTTAGGCTAATATTTCTCTTGAATTCAAGTGTCCAAATCTCTTTCAGATCTTAATAAATTCATCCAAGCTTCAAGTCTTTATTCAAATCCTCTTCAAGGAATTCTCCGAAGTCAAGGTATGTGGGTTTCATTCATGGGTTCATTTTACCCATGAAGCCTAAGCTTCCTTTTTACCTAAATTGTATGATTTCAAGTTGATTGACTTATAGGTCTTACTTATTATGAATTAGACTATGAACTATGCCGGAGTTTCATGAAATTATGACTATTTTAGCATATTTTGAACTATGAATCTATGACCCATTGTGGGATTTGATGAAGGATTTTGATGTATATTGTTTAAGGGTGCTACCAAATATTGATGGGTGGTTTTACATTGAATTTTCTTACATGATTTTACTCTTGAATTGTACGGTTTTACACTAGCACTACATACCCGCCAAGTGTTTGATACAATGTTCGGTTATGATTTCTTGAATTGTTGAAGATTCCATTCATGTGTTATTAGTTGAATGACTTTATGATGATGAAAGGAATGTTTATATGAGTTATGTTCATGAGAAGTATCTATATTATTTTAAGATGGCCATGCATTGGTGAGGGAGTGCTACATCTTAACCAAATTGAGGGGTTGATACCTCATTAACCAAATAGAAGGGTTGATACCTCATTAACCAAATTGAGGAGGTTGATACCTCATTAACCAAATTGAGGGGTTGATACCTCAATCACCTTACATGTGGATAGAATATTTAATAACCAAATTAAGGGGTCGATATCAATCACCTAAGATGGGAGGTGGTAAACCCATTTGCTAAATGATAGTTTTTTCCTATATACATAATATGTTCTATATATGCATGAGTTTACTTCAAGCATTAGTCATACATGCCATATTGTTATTATGTTATCTATTGCCTATGTTTATGGATTTTGATTACGTTGCCTAACTTTTATTGCATTGCATCCTACATACTTAGTACATTTAAACATACTAATGCATATTTTATGTCTACCTAATGTTACCATGTAGGACCTGGAGCTCTATTTGGTCATCCTCCTCCTCCATATGGCTAGTAACATCTATTCAAGCAAGCTTGGTGAGTCCTCAACTCTGAGGAAGATGTCATTTACTCTGATGTTATGCTAAGACTTTCTTTCCTTTATTGTAAGCTAGCAATAATGAGGGTGAGCACAATTGTTTATCTTGTCCCCTGCTAAGTTCTAGTCTAGAGGTGTTGTTGGATAAGTTATGTATTATGCTTGAGTTTTGACTCAACTATGTTAGTCAAGCATTTAACTCTTTCTGTTGGTCACAGTGTCCCTTGTTCATGTTTCTTATGTTGTTCTAGTTTGCTTCCATGATTAAGGATGTGCATATGATATGCTAAGAGGCTTGTTTCGAGTCCCTTTGGAGTTTCTCATTTGATGTGTTTTGGGTCGTGCTCAAATTCATAATTTTCATATATCTCAAAATTCATGCGTGATTTTGAAAATCCAACTTCATATTCTTAATCAGGGGCAAAATTGAGTGGTAAATGGGTCTAACCCTGATTTTAGAGCCACCAAATCAAAATTTCATTTTCCCAAAATGCCATTTCCAATGAATAGTGCTCATCCCTAGCGACTGGGCCGCACTGTAGTGTTATTTTTGCCCATTTATTTTATCTCGATCTAAGTCTTTTGAGTCTTGGTACTAAGTCTTCCCATACGTGAAAATACCTATACTTAGTCATATTTCAACACCATATCATACAAGACATTCCCCAATACTCTCTCAAACACTTAGACAAATATTTCACTCAAAATTCAAGTGCCAAATCTTATTCTGAATCTTAAGGAAATCACTCAAGCTTCAAGTTCTCATCTCAATCTTCATAAAGGAATTCTCCAAATTTGAGGTATGTGGGTTTCAACCATTGGTTCCTTTCAACCATGGTGCACAAACTTCTATTTTACTTAAATTGGATGTTTCTAAGTTGATTCACTTATCGGCCTTAATTATTATAAATTTGACTATAAACTATGTTGGGGTTTCATAAAAGTGTGACTGTTTGAGCATGTTTTGAGCTATGAATCTAGTATCTATTTTGAGATTTGATGAAGGGTTTCAATGTATATTGTATGAGGGTATTACCAAGTATTGGTGGGTTGATTTACTTTAAGTTTTCTTGCATGATTTCACTCTTGAATTGCATGATTTTACACTAGTATTGCACACCTTCCAAGTGTTTTGATAGAATATCTGGTTAATTTTTCTTGAGTAGTTAAAGGCCTAATGCATGGTATATGAGGTAAGTGACCTTATGATGATGAAAGGGATATGTATATGTGTTTATTTCATGAATGGTAGCTATAGTGTTGGAAGTTCATTAATTGCCTTGTTTGAGGGGTAGTAGGCTCGAACTACCATATTATGGGGTGTATACCTCAATCACCTAGCTCGGGGGGTGGTAGACTCGTGCAACCATATTGGGGGTTTATACCTCAATCGCCTCAGTTGGGAGGTGGTAGGCCTATGCTACCAATTGGGGGGTATATACCTCAATCGCCCCGCTAAGGAGGTAGTAGGCCTTGGTTGATAGTCTCTTCCTACACATGAAAAAGGTTCTATGTAAGCATGCTTTACTACAAGCATCATGCATGCATGTCATATTGCTATTATGCTTATTTATTGCCTAAATATGCATTTTGATTGTGTTGCCTATTTTTTGTTTCATTGCATCCAACATACTTAGTACATTCAAACATCTTAACGCATACTCTATGCCTACATGATGTTACCATGTTGGAACCAGAGCTCCATTTGATCATCCTCCTCTTCCACGGGCTAGTACGCCTTCTCTTAAAGCAAGTTGGTGAGTTCTTAATTTCAAGGACAATGCCTTTGATCCTATAGTATGTATAAAGACTCACTTCCTTTTTATGCGTGCTTATGACTATGAGGGTGAGCCTAGAAAGTTGTCTTGGCCCGCGCTCAATTCTATGTATTAGAGGTATTGTTGGACAAGTTATGTATTAATGCGATGACCTTTGACTCTTTGATGTTTATGTCATGAAAGTTTTCCCTTTGCCCTTATTCCTAATCTCTCAATGTTGTTTAATTACTTCCACGACCAAGGATGTGTATTGATATGTTAAGAGGCTTGTTTGGGTCCCTTTGAGTTCCCATTCGTTGTGTCACGTCTAGGCCCTAGGCGTGGGTCGTGACAAAGCTATTATTAAATAGAACAATACTATAATAGCACTATTACTAGAAATAAATACAAAACTAGATAAACTTCTTAAAGCAAAGGATGAAGTAGCCGAACACCCGAGGAACACTAACGTAGACGAATTAATAGTTCAGTTAAAAAATATAAAAATAACACCATAAAAAGATAGACCAAAGCTTACTATGGACCTTTTTCCAGGTAGGACAAGAACAACTGAAGAAAGACTAAGAGCAAGCTTTTCAGACAATAAAATAGGAAATGACATTATATCAAGAATCCTATCACGAGCTTGATAGGAAAGTCAAAACCAAGAATTAAATAAAATAATCGACATAGACAAGGACTTAAGAATTTTTCAACAAAACTATTTAAAATTATTAAATCCTAAGATGTCATAATATAAAATATTTCTCAAGAAATACTCAAATATATGGACATTATCAAGAAGAGCAATTTGTCAGCCATAGGAAATGAGACAACAATAATATATCTAATTAATCCAGAACCATTTAAAATGATAATAAATAGTAGAATGACTCTCATGAACATGAGATTAATTGTAATTGTATTAAAAACTAACGAGAAAGAACTTAGGAACTAAAGTATTAATTGCAACATATGACGATAGATGGTCTGATCTAAAGAAAGCCATCATAGGATTAATCGAGGTAGGTATGACTAACAATAGGATAATATTCTACATTAGACCCGATTTCATGTACTTGAAAGAATTCGGAAAAAATATAAAAATTAAAATACAGACTAAAGGTCGTGAAGAAATGGATAAAGATAACAATGTATTAGTGTGTATAGAATTTATAGGAAAGATGGCACTAAGTTGTGATACAAAATTTAGGATTAAGGTAGATGATGTATTTGAAGTAATGGGAGATAAAGCAACAAAGATATTAAAACCAACAAAACTAAATCCAGAAGAGTATGTAGGGTTAGAGTGGAATCTAAAAAAATTTAACAAGAAAATAACAAGGATACTAGAATCACATTTGATGTATACAAATACTAAAGGAGACATATATATAAGATTTACTGACTATAAATACACTATGAAAAAGGAGTTACATGACGAAATCTACACAATCATAGAATTGATGTATGTAGAAATAATAGAAGATGAATTTGGGGTAGATGAAGTCATGAGAAAGGCGAAAAGACGGTATGAAGAGAATACAAGTGCAATATTTAAATGTGAAGGATGTAAGTTAGGAGCAATGAATTTAATAAAGACAGAATTGCACTTTAAAAAATGTGAATTTAGAAAAGATAACTTAGGATATAGAGAACAACAAAACATACAAACAAAATTAGATGACCTTGACAACATTGTTAATACAATATATGATAGTGATGAAAAAATAGAATTGGATTCGGTTATAAGCTAAAAGGAATTTATGGAATCTACTAGTTCTAGCCCTTTTCAACGAACAACACATCAACCTATAGTAGATACGAGTACCAGAAATATACCACAAAGAAGATTGTTTAGAGTAAATTCTGAAATAATAACAGAAAATGTAAAACCAATATGAAAAAGAATATTTATTGAAGAACCAATTAAGTTACAAGAAGGAGATAACAAAAGAAAAAATGTTGAATATAGTCGAGCATGACCCACAAATGTGGAACACAGTCATACACCTCTAGAAAAGAATAGTTGTAGTAGACTATGTAAAGACATATCAAGATACAGACGCAGAGACAATTGTATAAATATATGGAGACTTTCTTAGGAGAATCGGCAAAAGCGCTATGGGAAGCTTATAAGTCTAACTTCCCACAAAAGTTTCAGTCTCAAGTAAATATGGGAGTTATCCCTTATAATTTTACCAACAAGATACATAGTCTGATTACGAGAGAAGACCCGAATAGTGGTTTAGTGATACTACAAAGAGATGCTCTAATAAAACTAGAACAATTAAGTATTACAAGTTGATTCTATATAAAAACTTTTCTAAAAGATTATTACTATTATTGTACAATTAGCAAAAAATTATTTGTTGGAGAATTGGGGGAAAAGCTATTTAATAAACTACCTGGAGCTTTGGATTGAGAAATAGAAGAAAGATGGTATAAAAGAGAATTAGTGATCCAACATTGAAGTGCTAGATGGTTAGTAGGACATAGGGTACAACATGCAATGGAAATATTAATCAAAAATGCACAACTATACAAATTCAAAAGCAATTAAAGTAAAGTGAGATGAGTTTCTGTAAAAACATAATATATACTACTCAGAGCTACGATAAAGACCAAAATCGAAAAAGACATTATAAAAGAAATAGACCACATTATGCGAATAAATTCAATAGAAGAAAATACTACCCAATAAAATCATCAGCTAGAAAACCATATATAGACAGAAATAGACACGTTAGAAAATAAGGAATTTATAGAAACTATAGAAATAAATTAGAATATTTTACTTGTGGTAGCATAGGACATTTGGCAAATATATGTCCAAAGAGAAATAATAGTCGGACTAGAAATTTACAACTAATAGAAGATTCTCAAGAAATGTTAATAAACATAGATGAATATATGTCAAATAGTGAAAGTATATATTCTGTTGTTAGTATAGAATTGGCCTAGAGACCACAAAATTAGACTTTTCTGACTCATAACAAGAAGAATTAATAAATAAAATAGGACTAGAAATGGAGAAACTAGATTTAGAGGAAATACAAGCAAGTACAATGGTAAATATTTTGCTAGAGTGTAATCATGAATTTAAAAATAAAGAGATAGATAGTAATCAATGTACTATATGTAAATGATAACCAAGTAGAAAAAAAGAAAAAAATATAAATTATGCTAAATGGAAGGATGCATTGCATGTATAGAAGACATGCTAAAAATCAAGATAATAAAAGAAGAAGAGTACAAAGAAGAAAGAAATTAGACCACTACTTTAAGAATAATGACATTAGAAACTAGACTAAGTAAGCTAGAACAAAGGATAAGAGTCCCAGAAAAGGGAAAAGAAAAAGTGGATAAAGATTTCCAGCTAGAACCTACACAAGAAATAGAGTTAATGAACATAGAAATTGAAACGCCCCAATAATGCCCAAAAATGTGCCTCAGAAATGCCCATAATCATAATTTTCATATATCTCAAAATTCGTGAGTGATATCAAAAATTCAACTTCATATTCATGATCAAGGGGCAAATTAAGTGGAAAATGGGTATAACCCCAATATTATACCACCCATAGCAAAAATTTCATTTTCCAAATTTGCGAATTCCAGATATGATCGCGCCCTAGCCGCGATGCGCCAGGGGTATGAATCAGTGTTATTTTTTCCTCCAAAATCCTGTTTTGACCTAAGGCATTGGGGTCTTAGGCCCATGCCCTCCTATGTGTAGAAACATCTATACTTAGTTATTTTTCAACTCTATATTAGTCAAGATCCTCTCAAAACCCTCTCTAACACACAACCAAATATTTCATCCAAATTCAAGTGACACAAGCTTAATTTCGGATCTCAAGAACTCTATTCAAGCTTCAAGTCTCCTTCAAGACTATATCAAGAAAACTGAAGTTTGAGGTATGTGGGTTTCAACCATTGGGTTCTTCCTCCCATGGTTCCCAACCTTCCTTTTTGTGTAAAGTGCATATTTTCAAGTTGTATTACTTATGGGTATTACTTATTATGGTTAATGCCTATAAACTATGTTGGAATTTTATGAAATGTTGATTGATTATGCACGTTTTAAGCTATGAATCTCTAGCCTATTATGAGATTTGATGATGGATTTCATGGTATCTTATATAAGGATTTTACTATGTGTTGATGGGTTGATTTACATTGAGTTTTCTCACATTATTTCACTCTTGAATTACATGATTTTGAGCTTGCATTATACATCCACTAAGTGTTTCATAAAATGTCAAGATAAGAATTCTCAAGTTATTTACATGTTTTACAAGTCAAGTGACTTTATGATGAATATGGGCTTTCAAATATGTAATGAATTCATGAAATTATCTATGATTATACAAGTATAAAGTTAAGCCCTTTTTCAAGGATTTTAACTCTTGTGAGCTATTGATGTTAATGCAAGGGTAATGTTTGATGATGATCTATGCTTATATTTTGAAGTTAGGCTCACTATTAGAGGTCAAAGATGTTTAAGAGCTACTCCTGTAATGTTTCTATGTTCTTATAAGTTATTAAAGTTATGATTATTTTAGGCATTCTATGGCACTAGACTTAACAATGATGGATTGGATGTCGGCGTGGACTATCTTTAAGGGTCCATACTCCTTTACTCAAACTATGTGCCAACATATGATTATGTTATACCCTTGCAATACTAGTAGATCCATTTAGTGCACTTTTTAATAAAATTCTTTTGCCGAATTGGGTCATGTTCTAGTAAAGAAGGTTACTTCATACGAAATTGGGTCATTTTCCTGTAAGTTTGAAGTATGGTTTGCCTTCGTAAGTAGACCACCTCTTTACTGTTGATGGGTAATCATCAAGATTTTACGTTGTAGATCGATTGGTCTTATTCTATGTCGATTAAGGTCTCTTTCCACACATGTGTTACGATCTATGTAAGTTGAATGATTTACAAGCATGTTTTACTTCAAGCATTGATCATGCATGCCATATTGAGATTATACTTATCTATTGCCTATTACAATGCATTTTGTTTATATTAGCTATGTATTGTTGCATTATATCTTACATACTTAGTATATTCAAACTTACTAACGCATGCTCTATGTCTACATGATGTTACCATGTTGGAACAGGAGCACCTCTTGATCATCCTCCGCGTGGCGAGTCTTGGCTTTTTGGAAGATAAGTTTTGGTAAGTCCTCAAGTTCGGGATACTAGCTATACTACACTTGTCATATGTTTTCTCTTTATGTTGAACACTTAATACTAAGAGGGTGAGCCCAAAAAGTATCTTGGCCCCTCTCCAATCTATGCTTAAAGGTGATGTTGGAACAAATGAGGTACTAATGCTTTGAGCTTTAACTCTTCTGTGTTTTAGGCTATCAAAGACTTCCCTTAGTCCTGCTTTCTCTTTTTATATTATCTCTTGTGGATGTTTACTTTGCTTCTGCGACTAAGTCTGATTGATATGTTGAGAGGCTTGCTTGGATACCTTTGGGTTCCCATTCACTGTGTCACATCTAGGACCTAGGCTTGGGTTGTGACAAACTTGGTATCAGAGCACTAGGTTGTTAATGGTCCTCGGAATTCAATACACTGAGTTGATTAGAGTCTTAAACATGGTTGTAAAGTGCACCACAAATATGAGTAAGAGGCTATGAGGTACTTTAGAAAATGTTTTCCTTCTTCATGGTCTATGTCATGCTATAAAAGTTAAGTTTTTTTCCTAATGAATGTTCTTTGCTATTGTAGATCATGTCACTCCCAAGGGGAAGAAGAGCCCGTACCTACAAGGAGAAACCGGCTCCTCCCACTTCTCAAGATCCTCAAGATGGGGGAGTGGCTCATAAAGAGTTCTAGGATACTATTAACATGTTGGCTCATGCTATGGAAAACCAAATCAACCAAGGGGCCCAAGCCCTTTATGCTCTTACTTCGGCCTCAAGTGTGAGAGATTTTATTAGAATGAACCCAACGGAGATCCATAGGCCTAAAGTAGATAAGTATCCTTAAGATTTCATTGAAGAGGTGTAGAAAGTGTTGTCTATTATGGGGTTTAATTTGGAGGAGAAGGTAGAGTTAGCGTCCTACCAACTCAAAGGGGTGGCTCAAATTTGGTTCATCAAATGGAAGATGGACAAGGGGAATAACAATGTCATCCTTTGGGAAGAGTTCAACACTGCATTTCTCAACTAATTCTTTACTATGGAGCTAAGGAAGTCTAAAATGATGGAGTTCATGAATCTTAAGCAAGGTTCCATGAGTGTGAGGAAGTATGCCCCCAAGTTCCTCTAACTCTCCAAGTATCCCCTCCAATTGGTTGTTGAGCCAAGATCTAGGATGAACAAATTTCTGTTGGGTATATCTAACTTGGTAAATAAGGAGTGTGTACTACCATGATAGTAGGTGATACTAATTTTTTCTACCTCATGACTTATGCCAAACAACTTGAGGGGGAAAATCTTAGAAAAAGAAGGGTTGGTCAGTCCAAGAGGACTCATTTTGAAGGTGGGGTCTAAAATTCCAAGGGTGGCCAGTTTCCTTAAGCCCACAAGTCCCAAGGCTAAGGGTAATCCAATTTATCAAACAAGTAGTTTGCCTATGATACAGTGTTAAACCAAAGATTCCTAGGAGGTAATAGAAGGGTGATGAATCTTAGATGCCAAAAGAGTGGGAAAGGCCATGGTGGCCCTTATATGAAGAACTCTAATGCTTGCTTTGGTTTGGGGTAAATTTGGTCACAAAGTTAGTGGTTGTCCTCATGTTCAACGAAAGGTAGAGATAGTGGTACTCAAGGCCAAGGTTCTAATGCGGGCAAAAGAGGAACGGAAGACCATCAAGGTAGTGCGCCAAGGCAACATAGATTTCATGCTCTTCAAGGGAGGCAAGGGGTGGCTGAGTTGCCTAATGTCTTCATTAGTATGTTAAAGGTTTTTGAATTTGATGTACATGCTTTGATTAACCCGGGTGCCACTTTTTCTTTTATTACTCCTTTTATTGCCAAAAAGATTCTTGTTAGCCCCGAATTATTATATGGGCCCTATGAATTGTCTACCCCGTTGGTGCATCCATTGTTGCTAGTAGAGTCTATAGAAATTTCCCCGTGCTTATTTTGCATGAAGTCTTGTCTTGTGATTTTGTTGAGCTTAGCATGGTGGAATTTGAGATTGTCCTTAAGGTGGATTGATTACACGCATATTATGTCTCTATTGATTATAGGACCCATAGGATCAAATTTCAATTCCCTAATGAGTACATCCTTGAGTGCAAGAGTCGTAATATGGTAGTCAAGGGTAGATTCATTTCTTGTCTTAAAACCCAAAAGTTGATTTCTAAGGGGTGTCTCTATCATCTTATGAGGGTTAGGGATGTTGATTCTGAAGTTCCTCCCTATTGAGTTGTAACACCTTAAAATACTAGCACAAGTCAAATGAAACATATCATGGTTTGGACAAATTGATGCTAACTTTTAAAAGTGCTCGAATCTCACGTTAATGGGCTATATGTGCGTCTAACGCTTAAGAGGGTCAGGTGAATACATGTTTTGTGTCAAATTGAGAAGACTAAGTCCTTAAAATGAAGTGATAGAATTAAGGTGCTTGTAGGACTTAGAAGCTAGCAGGTGAGTCACCTAATTGCTTAGCTTAAAATCGCTAGTTAAACGGAGACGAGGCTCGACGTTGAAATTATCCAAGTTTAATTTTTAATAAAGTCCATATTAAGGGTGTAACTTAGGCCCATGTTTTAGCATCATAAATGGTCTATATGTTCATCCCAAGAGAGGTATTAAAAAGGTCCCAAAGACAATACATAACACTTAACAAATTGGGCCCAAAACTAAGTAAGAAAAGTTGGCAAAATAGGGAGCCCAAGTCCATCAACTTGGAGA
>JAOTQJ010034472.1:0-51964 GCA_025642045.1 Solanum sejunctum
TAAGGGCTCCTAGTTAGCCCATTGACCAATTAGGTCCCCAAACTTTTCTATTTTAATCCAATTGAGGACTCCCGACTCCAACTTAGAATATACGCCCCAATTATAATTAAACACCGCGAACTTACTAAATTAAAAAAAATACGCCATGTTCGACACCTTTTTCAATTAAACGATTTACTTCGATAGAATTAATTACGGGGTCTAACAGAAATTCTTATTTTTATCACTTATTTTCATATATAATAGAAGTCAATATTATAAATATAATTTAAAGAAAATATGTGAAAGATAATTTTATCTAAAGCATAGTATTTTAATAAAAGGCAAAAAATCTAATCAAAATTTCTAAGGTTCTTCATGCTTTTAATATAGTATAAATATAGATAAATAGATCAGTCAAATAATTCAAAATATCCTCCTCATAAATATTATGTCAGTAACTCATATCATTGACTACATAATTTTAAAAAATTAGTATCTTTTGTCCTTATCTTGTGAAGGTACAGAATTAGTTTCAGTTAGACTCTCGACTCAAATAAAATAAATAAAAAGTATTTATCAAAGAAAATAAGTAGTAAAGAAATCCCATAGAAAATAATATAGCAAGAAAATAAACAACAATAATTAAACAACCAAAGCTATGAACTTACACCATATAACAACTTCAAACATGATATTGATTAAATCAAAGAAATAAAATTTTAAAATCAATAATTGAATTGAATATCAATTTTTTTTAAAAGAAAGAAATATTTATCAAATCAAATTAATTCTATTTAGATCAGTTAGATTTTTAAGTTTTGATTTTTATGTCCTTTTTATTACAAGATCGCCTTTTCACCTCCCAATGATCCCAAAACCTCAACAATTGACTATCCTACCTGTGACCCCTTCACTCATTGTATTTTCATAGTGTTATTCATAGGTATAATACATAAACGTGTCATTTAACTTAATTTCAGCTGAACTTTATGTCTCCTACTTTGAATGTACACATAGACACTCAAGCTTATATAAAATTGAATAAAAAAATATATGTATCACCAAAATAGATCCATATAAACAAATTTTTTTGCAAAATCAAAAGTGAATCATACCATATCATGTAGTAATTGAAATCATGGCAATAACCATTGTTGTAGGAAAAAAAATAGATTCTCACATGCAACTTAAGTAAAATTGTTTCTTAATTTTATTTGAAATATAGAGTTGATGCATGAATACATGAAAACATAATAATGTGATCTATTCAATAATTTAATTAGTAGTTTCTCTTATCGTAAAATACAGATAACTATCATAAGTAAAAGAAAAAAGATAACAAAATTGACCAGTGCAACTTTTTATCAATCGCGTCTTTTTTGAGATGCCTAAAATCTCCTTTATTTTGAAAAGATAGAGTTCATGAATTATGCTATGAATGCTGCAAAATAAAATAAAATTGTGTTATTAGAAAATTAATGATCTACATAGATAAATACGTACGACAATATTAAAAAAAAATTAAACAAAGTGAGATGTATAAAGCTAAAAAATTCAAAAGAAAAATAGTACAAATTATACCTAAAATAACAAACAATCTTATTCAACATTTTATTTATTTATTCATAAAAATTATTATATATAGAGATTTTATCACTAATCAAAAATCATGATAAATTACGATTTTCCTTAGCAGCAAAGAAGTAGAACTCTGTCAAATAAGGAAGATTTATGACCACAATTAGAAGTTCTTATTTTACCACTTCTTTCTATATATTTTAAAAGTCAATATTATAAATATAATTAAATAATAATTTTAAAAAAGTTGGTCAAAAGACAATATTAACTAAAGAGGATCTTTTAATGAAGGACAAAAATTTGAAAACAAAATTTCTTTAGAAAATTTGAAACCCTAAAGTTGTTAGACTCCAAAATTATATTTAACAAAAAACTTAATAACACAAAACCAAAAAAAAAGTTGGACTATTAATTAAAAGAATCATAAGTTTGCAAAAATTACAATGAAAAACTAAAAAAGAAAGTCACATATTCTTAAAAAAACCTAAAACAAATTGTGTACAAAAAGAATGCAATTTTTTTTTATCTATTTCATGGACTTTTTTGGAGTTTTTTTTTGGACTTCGTTTTTTTTCTTTTGGGAAAAAAACTTCTTGCCTTTCTTTTTTACTATTTTTTCACCACTTTTTTTTTTTGCAATTTATCTAGACAGTTCTTTTTTTCTATTATTGTAGAGTTTTTGACTAATTTTTTAATCGGTCGAATTTACTTATTTTTTTGGTATTAGTATGTTTCTGTATTTGAGCGAACTGAATTTGGAGCTTTAGGATTTTTATTAATGCTCTCTCTACTTTCTCTTTACAATAGGTAATTAACAATTATGTTGTAGTGCACTATCGAGTCGGATCCTGGTAAGTGTCCCAACCTTATTTGCCAGATTTCAATTGTTTTCTTTCCAACCCAAGTCTTCATGTATTGACGTTATCATAGTGTTCATATACTTTATGCCTGGAATATGAATGATGTTTTTCCTCTTGGGGTTGCATTTATCATCTTCTGAGAATTGGAGGTGCTGAACATAAGTTATTTTGTTTATAGAATTGTTGTGGTGGTAGATAAGGCCTTGAATGTCCCTTTTCGAAATTTTAAATTTGCGGTAGTGTCTTTTGGTTTTAATAGTACATTGATTATGCCTATAAGTCTCATTAGTAAGATCTCTACTCCTTAAGCTCATAGGTTTATGGTGGTTTTGGTGATGATAATATGGTTCATTCCCTAATGAGGTAGTGCATGTGAATCATTTGAGGGTAGTGTTACAAGTTTAAGGAAGAAAGTTGGGTGCTAGTAGGAGAGATAGGAATTTTGGTGGTAAGAGGTTGTCTCCCTAGGTTGTGTGGTTCCGAGTGATGGCATTAAAGTGGACCTTAGTAACATGAAAGTGATTAGAGATTAGGCTAGACCTTTGACTTCATTGGGTATTAGGAGCCTCTTGGGTTTAGTGGGTTATTACTAGAGATTGCGAGTAGGTTCTCTTCTATTGTTGCTCCTATGACTTGGTTGACCCTAAGAGAAGCCATGTTGTAACTGACATTTTGAGTGGGGTGATTTGATAGGTCAGAGAGTTGTTATTTCTTGTGTTATTCCTTGGTTCTAGTAGGATTCATGTATATGTGGGTTGATCGTTGATCCTTCCCAATCAAGGAGATCCAAAAGTATTTTCAAGAAAACCTACATGGATTTTACTTATTTTAATTTCGGATTGAAATATTATAATTCCTAAAATTCTATTGATGCCTGGGTAGTGTTTATTTGATGATTTTAATGTGATTTAAATCTGTATATAAGGATTTACTTTGGATTTATGAAATTATAAGTATGCATGTTCCCTTTTTGAATTATTTATGCATGAGAGATTACACTATGGATTTAAATATGAAATTAATTATGTTTCACTTTAACTTTATATTATAAATGTTGATTTTACTTTACTTTATATCATTTCCTCATTGTTCATAGCATATGCATTCATATACATAGATTATTTTGAAAAATTATGTTATGGGTAAGCCCAATTTCGTTTTATGGTATGATTTTGATAAAAGGTTGGTTAGAACAATATTGTGATCATGTATATGTCTTTAATTTTGTCTCTTTCAACATCTTGAGTGCGTGCACCATTTTGTATATGAATGGGATATTTCTATACATAAGTATTATAACTATGAAATTATGATATTAACATTTGAGTGTAATTAGGAATTATTAGGAATGGTGTTTGGCTTTTAAGCCCAATTGTGCATTGAAATGATTTGAAAAAAATTAACTATTACCTCCTTGAAAGTATGTATATATATATTATAAGTATTCTTGTGGGATGATGACTTAGCACCGATGGATTGAGAGGGGTGTCTATAAGGGTGCCCCATGTTCTTGTTGCATAGAGCGTTGTCTTGTGGTCTTGGCTGAACTTAGCTTGATAGCTTAGAGGTTTTGTGGTAGTTTGGGTTACTTGAATAGCATGTTTCTAATGAGTGTAGATCTTGTAAGGTTGTAATATGTTGGGTAAGGATGGTCGATTTGTTTAGTCAACTATGATGGGTTAGTCACTTATCTAAGGTTGATTTGTGGTTTGGGTTTTGTTCGCAAGTGTGGAGGAGGGTAGGTGATATCTCTAAGTGCCCTTTTGAACTAGGAATAAATATTTTGATTATTGGTGGAGTTGTTAGATGGGCTTGTGCACTAGTTGTGTCTATTGGGTTTCATGAATAAGGTCTTAAAACCCTACCTTGATATGTTTGTGGCGGTCTCTAGTAATGAGATGTTGATTTGTTTAGAGATTGTGAATCATTTGGGAGTAGTGTTGCAAGTCTTGGAGGATGAGAGGTTGTTTGTTAAATATGATAAATGTGCATTTTGGGTAGCAAGAAGGTGGTTGGAATTTTTTAAGGATTATGAAATGAGTGTGCATTATTTTTTCGGTAAGGCTAATGTTGTGGTTGGTGCTCCAAGAAGGATGCCTATGATTAGCTTAACATATGTGGATAATGGTGGCAATAAGGAGACTAATGGGGTCCATCAGCGGGTTAGGTTGGAAGTTAGGTTGAGGGAAGTTAAGTATGATGGTGTAGCATTCTTGGTGGTTCCAAATCTTCTTGGGTTAAGAGGTCCAGATAAGCAAGGCCTTGAGTCCACCTTATTAGAGTTGGAAGTTTTGGGTGAGAAGATGATAGAGTGGAGGTTATCTCCCAAGAGGGAGATGGTGGTTATGGTACCAAGTAGGTTAGGTGAATTTAAGGTTGATAATTGAGTTTAAGATTATGAGTGCTTATAGAGTGTAGAGAGAGGTGGGTAAAGTTGCTTAAGTTTGGGAATTGCCTTTGGGTGTAGATATGGTTCACCCAGTTCTTCATGCTTCTAGGTGGATGGGATGTGCTAGTAACTCTAGTGTTATAGAACTCTTTGAAGTTGTGGGTGAGGTGGAGGATAAGTTGGCTTGGAAGGAGGTCCCGGTAGAGGTGTTGGATGGATGAGTGCAGAGGTTGATTAATGGGGATATGTTGTTCATATAGGCCCTTTGGGGGAGTCGTCTATTCGTACGTGTCTCTTGGGAAGTCGGAACGGGCATGGAGGAGTAATATCCATATTTCTTTCATTATATAGGATCAGAGATTGGAACTTTTAGAAGATTCATTAGACGAAGCCCCCTTATGGGTCATAAAAGACATTACGTGTAATAGAGGGGCTGTTAAGAACTTGAAGTTTAGATTTCTAGTAGTACTGTACGAGACCTCGAATATGGACCATAGAATGCAATACGGCCCATAAACCTATTTGTGAGGTGTGACGACCCAGTTATCCTATTATGTTTAGAATATGTATTTTAAAGATTATAAATAAACATTTTAGGTTATTTTCAAATGTTTTCACATAGTACGCCAAAAATTCAGAAATTATAGAGTAAAAATAGTGAATTAACATTGGAGAGTTTGGAGAACACTTGTACTTTTATTTCAACTATTATTCCAGTTCATGTCTTCCATCTACACAAAAGAGTATCTAAATCCACAACTAGGGTTGTGGGAACCATAAAGAACTTACAAGGTAAAATTGAATAATTCATAATTCTTGAAAAGTGTGCATGCATGTATAAATTGACTCTCTTCATTTTGCATTTTTTCTAGCAGTGGCCAACATTATAACTTACCTATTTCTACTTATAGGACCAAGGTAGTAATAACTAGGAAAAGTGACTAATTAATAGGACTCGATAAATATGTTCTTATCTAATCAACCGAACAAGGCGAAGGAGAGGTTGTACTGGGACTAATAGGTAAGGGTTAGTAATGCACACTATGGAGATGGGCCAATGAAATTTGCCTATTGCCTTGACCAAAGGGTTTTGTAAACTTAACTTATCATCCTGTGTGCTACACACTAGAAAAGAACTAGGTTATCTAGTGATACTAAGTTAGGGAATCATGGGGAGCATAATACCCTAGTTTCGCTCCATATTGATTTCACTCTTGTATTTGTTAAGTTTATTTTCCATTGATTATTGCAAACCCCTCCACCTTTGGAGAAGTAAGTCGGGTAATTACTCGAATTACGGTAATTGAATTCTCTTGAGTTTTATGTATTCCCTTGGGTTTGGCCTTAACCTTGGTTAGGTTCTATTTATTGACAATGACCATTTTATCTTCAAAAAGGAGGTGTAACTTAGGCGACATCACAACCCCAACTTAATCTTTTGGTTTCCCTTAAGAAAATCAAACATTAATTAATCCAACTCAAAGCTTGCAAACAGGGCCACGAGGAGCAACATGTTCAATTCCACCATTTTCGTCTATTCTCAAAGCATCCATAAAACACTTACACAATTTTGAAGCCTCAAGAGGTGACTAAGGAGTACTCAATACATGGCTATGCTCTCAACTGTTAATGTAGTTGTTGATCAATGCTTAAAAGAATCACCATTTGCCCTCATGCCAAATATGATCATATACACACAAGATTAGGACACAATTTTCTAGGATCTCTTTAACACTCACTCTCCCAATTAAGAAATGGCATGTAAGCTTCAAACCATAGGCTTTCCCTTATTCTCAATTAGAGTTCATTCAATTTCATCTGAATTAGGATCCTTACAGATTTTATTCAAACTATAGTGCATAGCTAAGGATTGGTGGGATAACATATGGATAGTAGTGGTTCATCCTCCTTAAACTCCACACATACTTTTCATGGTCATGAATCATTTTGATCCTCATTCTTTTATTCTTTAATTGACACCTTCTTGGCTTTTGTTTTTCCATCCTAGGTGTCTCCCTCTTTTCACAAGCTTACAACAAATTTGGAGGGTCCAATTATTTTCAACAAGTACTTTTCACATCATCATTTTTCAACTTTTTGAATCTTTTCTTCTTTTCCTCATCATTCAAGGACTCCTCTTTTTTCTTTCTTTTCTTTTCTTTTCTTTTCCTTAACTTTTTCATGGGAGACACCTCCAACTTTGGCCTTTGGCCACTACTCTCACTCACTTATGTTCAAGGAGGCAATGGTGAGGACAAGAACGAATCGTCTTTCACAACAAAGGTCAAGGTTACATGGCTGCCAAAGAAAGGATCAATGCTCAAAAAGCATTCACTAAGGGATCAATTCAGTGTCATTGGAGGCTAATATGGTGAAGGTGGACTGAAAAGAAACCAAATAAGGCCTTAGGTCCTTTCATAATCCTTAATCAACCAAATCACTCCTCAAAACAAGTCAGGCCAGTTCTAGATATTGCAAAATATGTCATTTAACAAAATCTTAACTCATATTGGCAAAATGAATTCGCATTCAATTAGTGGCAGCACACACTCACAACCTACGATCATCGTATATTCATGCTCAATACTGACATAGTCAACTCAAGATGCACCAAATCTATTTGTGGATAGATTTTTGAGAGAAGGACTAATAAGTGAGTTAGTACATGCTCCTCAGCTGTGGCACCATCCAAATTAAAGATATAGACTATTGATACTAGGATTGCTAAGGACTAGAAAAATGACAAATGCATTTGAATAGCTTTTCACATACTCATGGGGTTTTCCACAAATAAAAAACATCATTCACCTATTCAAATCAAAAACAAAGAAAATTCAAATAATAACAAATCTATTACAACCCAAATTAAATGATTATTTACAAATGAAAAATTGGAATTGTCTCACATTTTTGTCAACAAAAACTTAGTAATGATTGTCTCATCCGAACCATAAAAAATAGTAGTCAATCATCATCCAGAAATATTGCGGACTTCAAAATACTCAATAATGTGCTATAAAAATACAACAGTTTTGATGCTTAAAGCATGGAATTTTGTGTGTTCTTAAATTGATGCTAGTAAATTTGATGTTTTTTTATGTTTTTGTTTTGTAGGATTACAAGGTTTGCATGATTTTTGGGCTAAATATGCAGATTTTGCTGAAGTAGAGGTTTCCCGAGACCTTTTATCGAACATAGAGAATTTTATAGGCTGTAGATCTGGTTTCATATGCAATTCCTGTGAAGTCCCAAGACTAGGGCCTAGACATGACGGGAAAATGGGGAACTCGTAGGGACCTCAAACAAGCCTCATAGCATATCATTAGACATCCTTGGTCGTGGAAGCAATGTGAAACAACGTAAGAAATATAAACAAGGGGAATTGGGACTAAGAGAGAGAGAAAGATTTATACTTAAATAACTTGAATATCATAAGTGAGTCAAAGTGCAAGCATATTACATCACATGTCCAATAACACCTCTACTACATATATAAGAGCGGGGGCCAAGAGAAGCAACTGGGCTCACCCTCATAGTTAATACATATATAAAAGAAAGATAGTCTTAAAACATATTATGAGAGAATAGTCATTGTTCCCGGAATGGAGGAATCACCAAAGCCTAACTTGAACAATCCGTCTACCCACAAGAAGAATCAATAGGAGCTCTGGTTCCTACATGGTAACATCATGTAGGCATAGAGTATGCGTTAGTATGTTTGAATATACTTTGTGGGATACAATGCAACAAGAGATAAGATTCATAATCAACATGCATAACAATAAATAATAGGCATGATATAGCAATATGGCATGTATGATAAATGCATAATTAAAACATGCTTATGTAACCTATGATCATATAGGATATTATATGTGAAAAGTAGACAAAGTTATATTTCCAAATGTACAACCCTTTGGTAGGTTAGTGATGATGCCGCCCCATCACTTAGGTGGATGAGTACTAACCCTCATCTAAGTTGATGATTATACACCCCTATATTTGTAAGTGATGATGCCGCACCATCACTAGGTGGAGAAGTACGAACCCTTCCCTTGGTTATCGGGGTTCTTGACCCCCCGGATTGGCATGGTCTAATGCAACACTTTATATTAGTTTTATCATAAGCTCTAATGCAATACTTCATATAGGAATAATAATATACATAACATCATTTCATCATCATAACATCATTCATATCATATCTCGTGCTTTGGAGCTGCAATTCCTCAAGAAACCATAACCGAACATTTTATCAAACACCTTGGGGGTATGTAATAGGGGTAAAAGACCATGTAATTTAGAGATAAAATCATGCAAAAAAATCTATTGTAAAACCATCAATCAATACCTTGCAACACCCCTAAGACATTCACATCAAAAGCCCTAATCAAATCCAACATAAGATCCAAGATTTAGAGAATAAAACATGCTAAGACAACCATACTTTCATGAAGTAAAATCACTGTGCACTAAATTTCTCAAAATAGAAGACCCACGTGTAAAATCAACTTTAAATCAAGCAATATTAGTAAAAAGAGGATTTAGACACCATGGGTGGAAGGACCCAATAGTTCAACACCACATGCCTTGACTTTGGAGAGCCCTTAAAGAAGATTGGAAATGGAGACTTGAAGCTTGAATGAAATCCTTGATGAAATCCTTATGATTGGTCTTGAGTTTTAGGACTTGAATTTAGGGTGAAGTATGAGTATAAGTGTTTGAGTGAGTATTGGGGAATGTTTAGGATGATATGATGATAAAATAAGGCTATGTATAGGTAAAAACATGTATGGCAACCCTTGGTCCTAAGGTTTGAAAGTCTTGGATTAGAATTAAAAAAAAACAGGACCAAAATAATACCGCGACACGGATTACTCACTAGAAATCTGAATTTCTTCACAAACAAGCTCTACGAAAATGAGCTTAAATTCTTCGTTCGAGCTCCAAATGAGGCAAAACCAAGTATTTCGGAAAGCTAATGTATAGTTCTTTACTTTGATAGGTCATGGGCCACCCATTTCTTTGTGAGCTAAGAGATATGCCCCTTCAAAGTAGACCCCTCCTAAATCACATTTTTGTAATTTTTGGATTTTTATACGGTTGCTCTGCAATTCGATTTAGACCTATTTCCCACTCAATTAGACCACCTAAACAAGAATATGAAGTCGAATTTTTAAAATAATAAATGGATTTTTAGATATATGGAAATTACAATTTCAGGCA
Organism: Solanum sejunctum; assembly: GCA_025642045.1. NCBI lineage: Eukaryota > Viridiplantae > Streptophyta > Magnoliopsida > Solanales > Solanaceae > Solanum > Solanum sejunctum. The sequence continues at coordinate 10,036 of JAOTQJ010034472.1, forward strand.
CTTCCGAGGTATATTTTTTGGCACTTTTTGGGGTCGTTACAATATCTCCCCATGGGAACATTCATCCCCGAATTTAAAAGAAATGTACGCGAGAAAAGTGATCATGAACAAATTAGCCCTAACAAGAATGCAACACTACATTTAAAATACCATTTTTAAAATCTTAACATAAGGGTAAAACCATTATAAACTTGCAAGCTTAAACATGGATGCATGTGAATAACATAGGGCTAAAACATAGGGCTTGGAATCATATAAAGGACTTGACATGTCACCATAAGCTTTAGGGAATGAAAAATGTTCTATGACTCATAAATCATTCCACAACCATTTGTATATTCATAAAACCAACTTCAGAAAATCAGCCTCTCACTGAAATTATCCACGAAATCCACTTCACAATCCATAGAGTGATCTATGGCCTCAAAGGGTTTCGTAATGCATCAAAAATCAACAACTTTTGTGTTTCTTCCCAAAATCAAGACCAACCTTAGAATCCTGCAAACATAACACAAAAACACATAAAACCAACTAATATTACATTGAGAACACACAAAATTCTAAGTTTTAAGCATCAAAAGTGTTGTATTTTAATAGCATATCAACACCCTAAACTTAAAATTATTACTTGTCCTCAAGCGATAGACTTACTCTATATAAGTAATGCAATAACATACAGACCTCAACCCAATGGCATGCATCACATCAATCTCAAACTCAAATCCCCACATCACCTTTTCAAAACATAATGAGATAGTTATCTAGCAAACCAAAATAGACTAGTGCATGTGATAACACAAATATGACAAGTGAGGTACTATCAACAATTCTCCACAATCACTGAATAAGTATAGTGTAGTAATGCAACAAAAGTACTCTCAGAAAAAGATGTCCCATATCTGACACAAATGATGTTTTAATGTCTATACTTTGGACTATGCCAAATTGCTTACTCTTAAAAAAGTTATTCATGCATCGTTCCTAATACCATAGGCTTGCCCCTATACTTATGTCTAAGACTTTTAATTACTTGGTCTAGGATTAGTTTAGGACTTTCTAAGCTTGTAACATAGGATCAAGGGGCTTTGGTATATATTATTTGGGTAACATAGTGACTAAAGGCCATCCTTTATACAGTGTTTTCCCACACTTTTGCCCTACCAACTATGTTATTTTCATCTCATCCTCCTTTCCTCCAATTTCAAGCTTTTCTGTAAGCATTTTTTTTCATTTTTCAGCTTTTTACCTTGATCTTACTCTTCATTTGTTCTTTGTAACTCACAACTAAGGCATCACTTATTTTTCTTCTACTTACATAACTAAGGCATCACTTATTTTTCTTATATCCAGTACATGATTTTCCCTTTTTCTCTATATCACTAGCTTCCCCCTTATATTTGTGTTTCACCCTTACACCAGCCAGCATCAACTTAGGCTTTTGGCCTGAGTTGAGGTGCACAATGTCCACCCTCTGAACTAGGGGTACTCTTGGTACCCACTCTCAATTTAAGCTTTTGGCCTGAGTTGAGGTGCACAATATCAATCCTCAAAACTAGGGGGACTTTTGGTACCCACCCTCAACTTAGGCTTTTTCCTCAGTCAAGGTACAAAATGTTCAAGGAAGGACCAATGCCAATTTCAGGATTTTACAACTAAGAAGGCTAGGTTAATTAGGTGTTTGCAAAGAATAGATACATGTCAGGCTCAAACATTAGAAACAAGGGATATACTACACTTTTGGTTTGTCATTTAGGCTAAGTAGGCTTTTAAGAACAATGTCTTAAGAACCTTTTCTAATCCAATTAATCTACAGTCCAACTTGAGGTAATAGGGAAAGTTCTAAATTAGTACATAACACATGAATTTAGTAATTTAGTCTTACACTCAGATGGCACTGACTACATTATCAACAAAAGACTCTCAGATTATGCTTTTTATCTCAATTTATTTTCACTTATCAAAACAAACATTTCCAATACAGCTAGATAGGCATGGTTGATACCTAGGCTACAAATCAAAACTTTTGTGGGTATCATTTTTCAAACAAAAACTATAAACATTTTATATGTCATAGGTATTAGTACTATATGCTATGAATACTACCTAAGCATCCTAAACTTGCGGGTTCAATAGAAAGTAAATATCCATGGGGAAAAAGAACACATTCAAAAAAACACCAAGATAAAAAATTGGGGTAGTTATGGTCCCAAGCTACTCAAACTTCACTGAGGCTCAATACTACCCATACTATATAAAAAAGAAGAGGTGCATTTTCCTAGTGCAGTCCATCAAACAAAACAAAGTATAAGGGGTCAAAAATCATGTGTGGGTGCCTAAACGCTGGTGTATGGCTGAGTCTGACCACCCTTATCCTACATGGTAGTCTCTTCACCAGTAGTACTCTGTCCGGAGGGGCCAATACCCCTCATATTCTCATGCTCTCAACCCTCTCATCCCTCCTCCTCCTATATCGATTGTGTTAAGACAAGATTGAGCTCCTCCTACTCTATCAGCCCCATATGATAACACATAGTATCAGGATCGTAATTTGGGCGAGGCCTCTTCCTATGGGAAGGCTAGATAGGCTTATTAGGAGCAAAAGGATCCACCAATGGCACCATGAGCATGGTATCTAGAAGTTTCACTGGTGCTTCTAGTGTTGTTATCATCTCAACCTAAAGTTGTTGGATTTTCGTATGAAGGATAATCAAGTCAGATAATCGGGTCATGCTCAATCTTTGTTGTATCCGCACCTCAAAGGTGTTAATGGGCATCCATTGCCCAAAGATGGTTCAAAAGTAGTAGTGTCCATGAATCTTGTATGCGACCATTCAATTCTATGATCGCTTGGCCAACCTATGGCCTAATATGATGAAGAAGCTGAGTCAACTATGGCTTAGCATAAGATAGCCTATGCACCATGGCCAATATAGACATGGAGGACACATAAACCATGCCTACAGGAATACCCTGTGATGATATGGCCTATGGTGTAGGAATAAAAGTAGTAGGCCCCTTCTCCTAATCTACCTTGGGCTGCGAGGGACTTTTCTCAGTAATTATAGCAGTGGCGGTGGTCTGTGGAACCTCAATCAGTGGCGCTAGTGCAAACAACTCTACATAGGAGTAGGTTGGTACCGTGCTCGCCGGATTGCCATCGGGTTCTCCTCAACCTTGATCAGACTGGCATACAAAGTACAGTGGGCCTCAATCAGTAAGTCTAGCTAGCAAGCTCTCCACCCTCGACTCTAGACATAGCCTATATACCAAGCAAGGGAAAAGGAAGGAGGTTTACCTCTTCAGAGCGATCTCGTGAATCAGTTTGGCAATGAAGCGGGTGCAATCAATATCATAACCAACCATGATAATGACAACTAATACTACACAATTCATTATCAAATTATTATCAACAAGAGTTGGCCCGATGCTTGATCTAACAATTGACCACCATAACATAGTGGGAAGATTGAGTTAATCCTTTAGAATAGGCTCTGAGTATGTGGTGACCATGGAAGGTTATAGACCCTACTCAACAATATAACTAGCAACCCATCTCATCAAGATGGATCTCTGCTCTAGATCTTGAATCAATAGTAGGTCCCTCATCTTCCCCACTCTGTAGTTGTACTCAGCAATATATCTGAGGGCAGGGAACTCTAGCCCAAATAGAATGCCGCAGATGGCAGTCTCTAAAATATCCATCGACCATCCCTTTACTCTTGTATTAGTAGTCTGCTCTTACCGGGGGCTTCTTTCCCTTGGAAAGAACAATATGAATAGTAGCTATGTATGAAGCATAGAACTTGCTCACCATTGTATGGGAGTATCACCCTACTGATTGGGTCAGAGACTGGAGCACATATCTGATCATCGTATCCTAGAGATCAGGGATACTATTGAGCCTTTCTTGGATGACTCAAGACTCCTAATATATGGAGCTGACTGGCTTGCCCCACTCTGAATGCTACACATCTTAAGCATAGATAGTCTGCATTTCCTCGATACACCACTTACTAGTAAGAGCATCTATGATGATCGAGGTACTGTAGAGGACTCCATCTCTGATCCATATTTAGAGCCTAGCTCAAAGCTGGACTTCTCTCTAGATGGATTGATCTTAATAGAATTGCTCTTGTTATTGCTTATCTCATAAGAAAGGGGAGTGCAAATGACAAGGACCTGAGTCAATGCAGCTCTAGTAGTTGCTTTAGTCTGAGGACTAGTAGCCTTTGGGTCTGGGTGGATGCCAAGCTCCTCTAATGATCCTCGCAGGTTGGAGTTTGCTCATCCCCTGAAGAATCATCTCTGAGCCTCCTCAGTAAGACCCTGATCTCGTCACATTTAGCTTTTGGGGCTATAGTACCTGAAATATGAACTTTTTTGCACCTTAGTTAGCTCTAGAAATCAAAAAAATGAAATGCTAAAATAATTCAGACTGAGTTACAAAAGTCACTATAAAAGGATCTTTATAGGACATAGTGGATACTAGGAGCCATAGAGAGCTTTCGTAAAATAGTGGTCACAATAGTTTTTGGTCACTGGAAAAGTATACGAGATCCTGTATGACTCATAAAATGTTTTATGAGTCATAAAATGTTCTAGTGTCTTCATTTATTCTAGGAAATTATCTATGAGACCTTTTTACGAGCTGTAAAGTGTTCTACATCTCGTAAAAGGTCTCTTCTAATGGATTCTCAAAAACACTACATTTCTGGAATCTTATACGAAGGGCAATTATGATTCATAGAATGTTCTATAGGCTGTAAAAGGTACTCATTGACAAGAAGCTCAGTCACTTGAGATTACAAGTCTATTACAATGGACCGCATACGACTTTTTCAAATTTATTCTAACAGCATCAAAGAAAAACACCGATACCCATATGATTCTTATACCATGACCAATGCCCCAAAATTTTATTCAACATGTATACCCCATTGAAAATAGTAACACGGTTCCCTAACCCTTCCAACCACGTATGAACAATTTCACAACAAAATTAAGCACCTATGCCATCACCCACCAAAATACACACACAATCAATTCATCATACATGGTGGGTGATTCAATAGGCACCATGTAAATTATTCAAATCATACTCTAAAGCCAATGACAAAATTTCGAACATAGAAAAATTTTCAAACATGGGCAACATAATTCAATTAACAATATGTCAATTTTACACATGATTTTGTGTCTAAACTACCATTCCTAATATAATTTCCATTTTAATCATATAAACATGGGCAAATTCCAAGTATTTTGATTAGCTAAAAACTTACCAAGTTGTATGACTAGATTGTAGAAGATGAAGGAGGTGAAGAGACTCAAAAACCATAGGTCACCGAAAAATGTTTCAAGAAAAAGGAGGAATGCTCACCGTTAGTGTTCGAAAATTCTTGAGGGGTGGGGTTGGATAGGTGATATTGTAATTTAGTTTTAGAGTGGGGTCAAAATAAGTTAACCCCATTATGTATCCATTGATCTAGTTAATTGAAATCTGATGGTCCTGGGCTCTACAAAACCACGATTACGAGCTATAGAGTATTTTTACAGTTCGTGAACTATAGTTTTATAGAACATCCAAACTCTAGTTTTCAATACTGGGTATCATGGACTATTTTATGAATAGTAGAGTGATGTATGAATTGTAAAATTGGTCAAAGAAACCTCAACGCTCAGAAAAAGTTTTAAAAAACTTACCCAGGGCCGCCCACGATCCCCGTTCACAACCCATAGTTTAATCTACGGATCAAAAAGTTGGCTTGTGGACTGGCGTGCACAACTTTTTGCTTATTGGAATCTCTAAGAGATGGTGTACTGGTCGTAAGGTAGTTTGCAGCTCGTAAATCCAGTCGTAGAGACACTTCTTGATTTTCTTTTCATGAATAAATGGCTGACTTAGCCATGTACCTACATATTCTTCATAGAACATACTGTTATCCTATATACAACAAGCCTAATGTCCAAAATTACAACCAAAATACAAGAAAATAATCTACCTATAAGTCCAAAAACAAAAAATAAAGCAACTACTACAATATTAGATCTAAGACCTTGGGTTGCCTCCCAAGTAGCACTTGATTTGTTATCGCGGCATGACTTAGACAAATTGATTACTCAGAATTCACCAATTGCCCAGACTTCATACTTCAAATCATTTGGCTACTTCATGGACTAACAAATATTGATGACAACCTCTTCATAATTCAATTTGAACCTAAGTTGACCATCTTCCATATCCACTAGTGCTCGTCCAATAGCTAGAAATGGTCTTCCTAAGATGATTGGGATGTCAAAGTTGACATTGCAATCTAGGATCACAAAGTCTGTAGGGAGTATGAACTTCTCACTTTGACCAGCACATCGTATAATATCCCCATAGGCTTCTTCACCATGCAATCAACTATCAATAGCTGCATGCTCGATGGAGTAAGGGCTACCAATCCTATCTTCTTGAAGACCACAAAGGGCATTAGATTAATGCTAGAACCAAGATCAAATATGCCCTTGCAAACTCCATAGCTCCAATGGTGCAGGGTATGGTGAAAGTACCGGAATCATCTCTTTTCATGACCAAGGACCTAGTAGCAATAACAATCAATGCTGAAGCTCTTAGGAGACCTCTTGACTCAGAGTGCAATTCTTAATGACAAGGTCCTTCATGTACTTTGCATACCTGACATCATCTCTAATGCCTCAATTAGAGGGATGTTGATAAAGAGTTGATTCAACATGGAGAGAAAGTACTTGAACTTGCCTACCTCCTCCCTTTTTTTGTTTCTTTAAGGGAAGATGGGAGAAGGGCTAGGAATGGGATTCCCTTTCTGTAGGGGAATCAACAGCTTCACTCACCCTATCCTTTCCATAATCATCTCATGTGTTTGCATCCTTAGCCACAAATATCTTCTCTCGAGCATCATCCTTGTCAACTAGCATAGGACAATCAATATTTCTCTTGCCACCATGAGTAGTAACCACCCTGAACTACCCTTCATTCTTAGGGTTCAAAACTTATTGCTAGGTAGTGTACCTCTCCGACTTATTGAGTTAAGTCGATACTTGACCAAACTATTCGATAGCTATAGAATGAGACTCAATTTTCTGGTTGATGCTGGAAATCTCATATTTCATATCCCTCAAAGTCTCATTATGTGTCTCAATTTTCTTCAATAAGTGATCAAATATCTCCTCAATTCTTGAGCTACTTGCACCTATGCCACGGTAATGTCGTGGCATATAGGACCATTTCTATAATCATATCTATGACCCCAATCTATATCTCTTTCTGGACCCCTATTTCGATCATAACACCCATTGTGGTTGTCCATTAAAGCTCCATCTCTGATGAAGGTTTGACTATGGTTTTGTTGTCCTTGGTGCTAATAGTCTTGATTAGATCCTTCGGCATTGGTCCGTTTATTAAAGTTAACATATAATAATATATATTATAAAAGATACATAAGTTAGATATTTATGGTAAATAGCTCTAGATCTATATGAGAAAATGCATAAGAAAGAACATAAAATGAAAACATAGAATAAGATCGTAAGCTTATGGGGGTGAACCGTAACCGACATATAAGAGTATGTGAGCTACTACATGGAATCCAACATAATCCCTTTAGTACGAGGAGAACACTTGTCAAGTAGAGCTCCAGCAACCTTAGCATGCATCATAATAACATAAATGGCTTACACGGATCTACTAGCCTAACATACAAGGGCTCTTATAGTGGCGCATAGTTAATGTGACAAAGAGTTTCTTCTATGATTCCCTTACCAAACCGCACAATAAGGTCACATTTGGTACTAAGTCATCTCACAAAAATCTTTAGAGTTTATATTAGAATCATAAGTAGTAATCATAGGGGTAGCTCGAACTTAGGAACCACTAAGTGAGAATTGTCCTTTCATCTTGGGGACCTTTCTTAAGCATTTTTTAGGGAAATTAATATCAAACTCATATCTTTTGATAAACTTAACTTTGAAATGATCTGTAAATGACATAACCATAATCATAAGTCATAGAAAGCCTTACTTGAAAACTAGCGAGCGTAGTTTTATCATGAAACAATCATAAATCACATAAGTCATAGGAATTTTCTTTTAAGAGAACATTGAAATGCCCAACCTTAATCGTATTGAGAATCATCATGGAATGAACATGATTCTTCCAATATATATATATATATTTACTCAACAAGATAATTACTAACTGTATATGTATCATAGAATAATATAAATATCATGAAATCATCATAAGCATGTACAATATCTTGAGGAACTTAAAGAAAAGGTAAAATACTTAATAGAAAACTTTATGGGGGAAGGTATACCAATAAATGAACTCACATATCTTGGAAGAATTGGAGGGAAACAAACTTGTAGGGTTGAGAACAAAACTTTGAACCTTAGCCTTGGCCAATCTTGTCCTTGAGAGCCCCCTTTTTGTATTAAAAATTTAGATAGTGATAAATGGAAGAGTGAATGAGGAAATCAAGGCTTAAGGGCTGTTATAGGGTCTCTTTCCCATCCCTAGAATAACATATCATAGGAATAGAAATGACTAAAACTACATAACTTCCCCTTGTTAAAACTATCAAAGTTGACCTACGAGACCCCGATTACGGGCCGTAAGTCAATCCATGGGCTGTAAGTCCCTTCGTCTGATGACACATCTGAAAATCCTGAAAATTGACTTTGGTGAACTAAAAACCATGAAGTATACATACAGTACATAAAGCATCCAACGGGACATGGTTGGGCTCGTAGAGTCCTACAACACTTAGCTACTTTTTCTTATTTCGTTGGTCGTACACACGAAAGGTTTCTATAGGTCATAAACCATTCAACAAGCATTCTAATAAATTATAAGTAACATTCCTGAAAGTGCTAGATTTCCATCATGTCTAATAGTTTCATTTACAACCTTACCTACAGATCGTATACCTAACTACGGGTTGTCATTTGGTCAATGGGTTAGTGCACGCTTGGAAATGTTTCCCCTTCCTAAAGTTCTACATTTAAGGGTAGAACCTATAAGTCACATGTAAACATATGAGACATAAGTTATCCCATAAACTAGAATTCAGGTCATTTTTCACGTCAAGTTTTCTATACTCAGGGATCCTAAATTGGTGGTCATTATAGGGGACCCCCTTCGTGGGAGAAATTTCGTCAACTAATGCATGCATATATTAGTTTAACCTTGCTATTATGGATCTAGTAGAATTGACCTATAAGTTATTTGATGGTGGTAAATAGTTAATTAGGCTAGATATTGCTTCTAAGGTTCATTGTCGAACTTTACTCGATGTCTTATTCAGTGAAACATAAATCCAACAGAATACTTTAAAACATTTAGCATAGTAATGCAATCACATCTTGGAATTATAAATAGAATCATATAGGAGTAGCTAACTAATGTGGAAACCATTCAAGTGAGTATTGTCCTCTCACATCAAGGGTCCATCTGATGACATTGAAACCTATAACACAAAGGGAAGTAGGGACGATCGTTAAAAAAATATTAACCTAAAAAAAGAGTCGGTGTAATGATCCTCTAGTTTGTAGTTCTATGATACTTTTGCTATTTCGAACTTTTATGTAGCACCCTAGACATTTTATGACCTATTTGGACTATTGGGGATAGTTGTAGGATGTTTTAATTGTGAGTTATCTGAATTTGCAAGTTAGTGGGAAGTTAAAGAAATAAAAATGAGATTTCTGACAAAATCATACAAATGGCATTAGAATGGGATTTAAATAGTGTTATCAGTTCTGGAATGACCGATTTTGGCTAGGCAGGTTGATGGTCCAAGCATATAGGATCTCGGTATGAATTCGAGCCAAAAGTTGCAAAATGAGTTTAATTGGAACCTAAAAAGTGCATGTTAGCAAAAATAAAGCTAAACGCGCTTGAAATGAAATATGATATCACAATCAGCTCTGAAACATCACAAGTAGTCTAAATGACCCTTCGTTAGTTGATGGCAGCATCCAATTGCATTTTGACCCCCTCAGATGTTTTAGCTAAAATTATCCAGTATGAAGTGGGACCCTCATTTTTCAGTAGGTTGCTTCGTTGGGAATTCTAACTGCACCGTTGGATTCAAAATGTCATAATATATGTGGTTGTACTATTTCTTTACTTAAAATAGACACTAAATGCCCCGAGAATGCCTTATGGATGTTTTTAAGTTAGTTGGTACAACACTAGGTAAATAACCCTCCAAGTTCATGAAGGGTTTGGTCACGTTCATGGAAGGGTATAGGGCCACAGTCCCATGTTTATAGAGCATCAGCCCCATTTGTAGAGGCCTAACATGAGCCAAGCAGCCATATTTGTGGCCCAATGGCTGAATTCATGGAGTGTATTGAGGTGGTACACTAGCATATTAAAGGCTAGTCATGAACAACCCTTGCCCTTATTTTCCCTCCAACGTAAAAATTGTGATGTAGCTCCATTTTTGATGAATCAAAGATATATGTTACTCAGATTTGCACAAGGAACACCATGGTGAAGTCAGATTCAGAATCCAATGTGTATTTCAAAGTATACTCTTTGTTTTAGTTGAATATATTATTGGAATTTATGAATACATTTCTCTTTGATATCTTGGCCTATTTTTCATGAAATTAAGTTCATCTTGAGTCAATTATTTTATGTTTCGAGAGGAACATTGTGTTATGCTCGAATTTTGTTGAATTTTGCTAGTTTTCATAAATTTTAACCAATAATTTTCAAATAAATATTTTCATGGTAAAGATTTTTACTTCATTTTGGTACATTTCTTGGTCTTCTAGGGTTCATTTTGGGCTACATTTTTGGATGTAGACCCAAGTTGTTGCAGGGACTATTTTTTAAGGTTTTGTTTAGGATATCAGGCTTGGGCCCTAACTTTTTCCCATTTTAGCCATTATTAGCCTAATTTCACCTTTTTTTAAAGATAATACATCCAATATGACCGTGTTAACCTTGTGGATTATATTTTTAATAGCTAAGCCACATTGGGAATCAAGTAAACGAGGAAAAACTTATCTACATTGATTCAAAACACGAGGAGTCATTTGCCAGGTTAGCTAGGCATTCCCTAAACCTTAGACTAAGTGAGACTATCTGCATGTTGAACAACAATATATATAAAGGTTCTAATTTTGCTTTGTATGTGTAGTATATGTTTTTATGGGATTTCTCCCCTGTTGGTTGCTGTGATTGCTATAGTTTTAAAAATTCTGGCATTATTGATTATAGGGAGTCTTGGTAAGGGCCACATATGGGTGGATGCCATTGGGCAGGCTACCTCTTGTCCGTGGGAGTATGTTGCCGGATGTTACTGAGATATAATGATTGTGAGGTTGCCTGTTGAATACTTTCTATACTGTGACTCAATTTCAGTATATATATGATTCTATTGAGCCTAGCTATTCTGGACACTTATGATATAGCTATTATTGTCATACTTTATTCTCACTACCTGTGCTTGCCTGGATGGTTGCATTGTGGGCCTTGTTAGACTCTATGCTCTTGTATAGCATTGTTAGTTGCTCGGTACTAGTTTATCTTACTTGAGGTTGGGATTAGTTGTTGTTATTGGAGGGATTGCAACAGTTATGTGTAACATCCCACATTTTATATTACTAGTACTATGCAAATGAAACATGACATAGCTTTTCAAATTAGCGCCAATTTTTAAAAGTGCTTGAATCTCAAATTAGAGGATGACATGTATGTCTAATGCTAAAGAGGGTCAATTGTAAATAATTTTTAAGTCAAATTGAAGAGATTGTGTCCCTAAATAAAGTAAGAGAATTGAGGTGATTGCAGGACGAGGTCCGACGTTGAATTTGTCCAAGTCCGATTATGAATAAAGTCCGTGTTAAGGATGTCACTTTAGTCCATGTTTTAGAATCATCAGTGGACTATATTTTTAGCCTAAGAATAATAGAGAAATGACCCAAGTACTACAAAACTCACTTGGTGAATTGGGCCAAAACTAAGAGAAAGGGGAAAAATGGGCAGCAAAGGCCCATCAATTTGGAGACCCTTTAGGCATAAGTGAAAAGGGCAAAATGGTACTTTAATTTCTTGATAAAATGAGTCTTACAATGGAAAAGTAAGTCGGCCAAGTGCTCCTTTAAAAGGGGCTAATAAGCATCTCACTCAAGTCACTTAACTTGAACAAAAAAATCAAATTGTTTTTCCAAGTTCTCTCTCTCTTTCTTGACTTTACAGCAGCCACAAGAGAGTTTTAGGGTTCTTGGATAATCCCGACACCTTTAGGGTAAATGTAAGTAAGAATACTTATGTTTTTAGTATGGTTTTCTTATGTAAAACAAGAGTCTAAGTTGATTATACCTTTGCTGAAATTATTGGACAGCATGTGTTCGAAAAGTTGTTATACATTTTTCTTGTTTATTTGGAAGCTTTTCTCTTTTTGGTTGGATTGATTATGAAGGGAGGCTATTGTTGTTAATGAGTATTGGTTATATAATGATGTATAAAGTCTGTTGCACTATTTTCATAGTCTGCAAAAGTGAGTTCTTGTGTGATATTATAATTGTGCTCGTAATAGAAACTTGTGGGCTAATTGATTGAGGACTATGGTCTTGCATCCTCCACCTATTTTGAGGACCATTTTTGAACTATTTTAGTACTAGTTTTATGTGTATATATGGTGGGGACTGTTTGGTTTAAGTTAGAACAGGTTTGGAATTATCGACGTCAAAATATAGTGAAGGGAAGTAACGTTATATCACCTATTTGTATGTTGCGTAGAATTGTTATGTGTTGTGCTTTTTGGACTGTTGTAAGACTGCTATGATACTAAGATAGGCTACACATGATATGTATATGATAGTGTGTATTATAAAATAGGAGTAGGGGTGGAAAGGTTTAAAGAATATGCTCAGGTTTATAATTATCCGCTTGCTAGCCGTATGTTGTTTCTTTTATGACATTGGGCTGCCAAGATATATATATTGGCTGTTAATGCTAGTTTTATCACCTTCTATGTTGTAGATAAATATTTGGAGGAAGGTAAGGTTATCTCAAGGTAATAGCGAGGTCGTACAGCGAGGTATATAAGGCTACTTAATTTCGTATTATTTGGCATGAAACATAGATCCCTCCTTGGCACATAAAGGCACTTACCAACTCCAACACAACTATTAACTGTGTCTCAACTCTTTCACATGTTCATACACTCCCATACATGATCACCTTCAAATCTGCATACATACTTGGATACCAAGATAAATGAATTCATTCTACTAAATAAAATTCATGTGTTGTTCTACCTCCTATGAATTTTGTTATTTGTGTAACCTACTACTTTCATTACGGTATTGTCTTTTATGATTATTACATGTCATATATTGTATCTTCAGTCCTACAACTCTAATGTTATGCCCACTAAAAGAATCATCTCAAAAGTAATTGAATGATAAAGAATACTGCTTATTGATGGGTGGTAACCCGAGGGGTGGAAGAATTACCTAGCCAAGGTCGATCCTATCACAGGGGTTAGCCCAAAGGGTAAAAGGAAAAGCCTAGCCAGGGCCGATCCCAATGTAGATTTACCATACATTAACTGGTCATTTGTATCACTTGTTGTGCACAGATTGTACAGTAAAGGTAAAGTAATAAAAAGAACATAAAGTACATGATCCCACAGTATAACTAAGGGTAATCTCTTATCCTACACCAGTGCATGGTTTTATTTGAGTTGTTACTTCATATGTAGTATTTCCTGCCTTACATATTCAATACACTATCTCGTACTGACGTCCCTTACAGGGGACCTGCATTTTATGCTCCAGGTACAGGTGCTAGTAGATCTCCACAGTAGGAGTACAAGATATCCAGCTACTGTTACCAAGCTCTAGGTTGCTTCAGAGCTTTGTGTGTCTAGAGTTTATATTTTTGAATTATATAGTTAGCTGAGGTGGGGCCTGTCCCATCCGTTATTAGATACTTTTTCTTATCTAGAGGCTTTGTGGATGATGTAAATTAAAGTATGGTTACGTCTCGTACTTTAGACAGATGTCCCCAACGACATGCCATATGCATTTTCTCTTGGCTTGTTATTACTGTTTACTTTCTTAAAGACATGTTGAATAAGAAATGTCTTATAATATGTATAGAAAGCACATAGATATAGGTTAGTTCTCTTAGCCCTTATTGGCAATGGGTGCTAGTCTGTCTTAATAGGACTTTAGGCATAACATTATAGTTATATGGGTTGGATTTCATGGGATACCTATGTTGTGAGCGAGTTCACCTATGTTCACTCTAGGCATGACATACCTTTAGAGTTTTTGATTCACATAGACTAGTTGAGTGAGGAATTGTTTTGATATCTCGAGTCTATATGACACTTCCCATACTCTGATTTCCAATAGCCACATTCAAGAGTCTATGTCCTTGATGATCTTCCTTGTAGTCCAACTCCAATTGGCCTCGACTGGGATGCCAAGTGGCGGATTGCGATTCTAATGTCCAAGCACCAAGTATGATCTGGGTTTTGGTCCCTGCTGACTATATTTTTGGGGCTAGGCACCATGATTGATATTTTGAGTGAGATACTATTGATTATATTATGTGGATTCTTTCTCCCATGCGGGATACAATCCACCATTATGCATGTAAATATTTGGATTAGGTGTCACATTCAGACATAGGGTCAGAGACTCGGTTGATATATGATTGTTGGGGGCAGAGGATGGATTGATCACCCATGGATCCACATATCTTTACACACCCTGATTACAGATAGGTGTACCATCTAGGATTATAGGGGTGCAGGGGGAGTTTAGACATAGATACTAGGGCATTAAACAATCACTCAATGAATCCTTGATCTTATGATGTGGAGAGTTGACCTCTGTGGTGATTCTATTAAGTTTAGCGATGTTCTGTTAGTTATATTATGTACGAGTGTACCTTCCAGGATTATGGGAGTTTATATGGCATACTGGCATAAATCCTAGTCCTTGCACCTTCATATAACATGATGATTCAATTCAATTAAGATTATGGGGTTGATTTACGTGATTGCTACATTTATCTACATTTAAGCTTCATTATGTACATTATTTCACTTAGTCGATTGATGTTGCCTACTAGGTTCCTTATTCTAGTGCTCACATTACTTTCTACACATTCCCATGGTATAGGTCTAGGTTCTAGCCATGGGTTTTGAGTTTCGGGGGAGTTTGGGAGCATTTGCAAGACTATCTTTGAGCACAAACAACTTTAAATACTTCATAGTTTCCTCATTTTTAAATGGCCATCATTTAATTCCAAACATTGGCCTTGTACTGTAGTAACTTATATTTGTAGGATAACTCTGGATTTTGTATTTTATATTACTATGATTATTGTTATATTTATGGATATATACTTGTGTCTATTCTAGCTCAGTACATTTAATTTCTAGGTTTTGGGTAGGTGGTTGTTATTTATATTGTTGTATCAGTTGTGGATGTGGCTACAATTCTAAGATAGGCACCCTGGTGTTGGGTAGCCAGCTTGCCTGTAAGTGGGATCTATAAGCACCATCACAACTGTGACAGGGTCGTGACAAGTTGGTATCAGAATCTAAGATTCATTTATCTCAGCTATATAGACCTACCATTTGGTAGATCTTGTTAATGGGTGTGGTGACGTCTTTGTTTTATCTTTAGGAGGCTACAAGATGTTTAGAAATCTTTGTATGTTATTGATTCTTGCTGTACAATATTGTCAATGGTTGTTTCAGGATCCTTTGATGCATTTTGTTAGGTATGAAGGAAAATCAATTCTGGCTTTAGAAAATTGACTTTGTTTATTTTTTTTTGCAAATATAGTCTATAGAGGGCGACCTCATGTTAGGGTAGAGTTTTATCTTCAGTCCCAAAAGGGAGCAGTCCCTGATCCATTGGAGTAGAGTCTGGAGGACCTAGCTTTACCATAGCCAGGGCCACCAGTGCTGCCTTTGCAATTATCCTAGGTGCAAGGCGCTCTTGGATAGTTCCTGGCAGCAATTGGAGCCCTACCACAGGGTGAGGCGCTAACTCTATCTCACCTAGTCTAGGCATCAATACAACCTGCTATTCTAGAGCTTTTAGCCGAGCCAGAAGAAGCTATACCATTTCAATACCAATGGTTACTTGGGTGCTTTCTGAGATTTGCTCCACTGGGTTTTCAGGAGTTTCATGGGATGATACATAGGATTCTTAGAAAGCATGTATGGAATGGTCATAGGCATTAGAATTATTGGAATATGGATGTGTTGAGTTTACTCCTTATAAGGTTGATGGTGCCAACACAGAGAGGTGGCGGACATGGAAAGATACTAGGCCAACAAATGTTGCACCAGTGACTTGGACGAAGTTCATAGAGGTATTTATGACCAAATTTGTACCTAGGAGCTTTAGAGACCATTGCTGGGATCAGTTTGTGCGATTTGAGTAGGGGTAGATAACTGTGTCCCAGTATGAGGTTAGGTTCTAAGGGATCTCCCGGTATGTTAAAACTATTTTGCCTATCAAGGAGGAGCAATTTTACTACTTTGTCTATGGATTGAGGCCTTAGTCGAGGATGGGTACGGCATAACCCAAGCCTACGGCCTAGACCTAACATGCCAAATTAGATCCAAACAATCTTCTTTTGCATATCAATTACACATCCTTGGTCGCGGAAGTAAATTAAATAACCACAAGAGATAATATAAAAAGAGGAAAAGAGGACTAATGGAAGTCTTTGATAATCCTAGCATATAAAAGAGTTAAATCTCAAAGTATAAATACATCATTTGTTCTAACAACACCTGTAAACATAGATTAGAGTGGGATTCAAGACACTTTTTGGGTTCACCCTCATGGTATCAATAGTTTTACATAAAGAAATAGTAATGGCAAGAGTGATAGTGTCCCCCAACTTGAGGAATCACCAAAGCCTAACTCTAAAGCATCGAAATAGTCACGTTGAGGATGGTCAAGAGGTGCTCCAATTCCTACATAGTAATATCATGTTGGCATAGAATATGCATTAGTAAGTTTGAATGTACTAAGTATGTGGGAAGCAACTGAACAAGACATAGCCAATATAGACAAAATGCATAATACTAGGCAATAGACATATGCAGTCTCAATATGACATGGATAATCAATGCTTGAAGTAAAACATGCTTGCAAATTATTCAACTTGAGGTGTGGGAAGAGATCTCAACTAAGATAGAATAAGACCAAGAGAGCTACAACTTGGAATCCTGATATTTATCACTCATCGATAAATTGGTAGTCTACTTGTTAAGGTAAACCATACTTCAAACTTATGGGAAAATGACCCAATTTCGTATGAAGTAACCCTTCTTATAGGAACACGATATATTTCTGAAAGGATTTCATAAATACTTCACCTTATGGGAACACGACCCTTTTCGGGAGAAATCTCAAGAGAAAGTGTACTAAATGGATCCACTAGTAAAGCAAGGGTAAAGTCTATCCTGTGTTGACATATAGTTTGAGGAAAAAGAGCAAACTCTCTATCCGTTGGTGCTAAGCCTAATCTCACAGATTAATTGAAATAGTTGTAGTTTTAATAACTTATAATGAATGTAGCAACATTACATGTGTAGCTCTAAAACATTTTTGACCTCTAATGGTAAGCCTAACTTTAAACATAAGCATAGATCATCATCAAACATTACTCTTGCATTAACATCAAAGGCTCATAAGAGGTAAGATCTTTGAAAAAAGGCTTAATCTGGCATTACAACATCATAGACATTTTCATGAATTTGATACATCTTTTGAAAGACCACAATCACCAATAAGTCACTTGACTCATAAATCATCCAATAGATCATCAATAACTTTAAGAAGCCTTGAAAAGGCATTTCATCAAAAACTTGGTCGGTGCGTAATGTTAGTTTAAAATTATGCAATTTAAGAGTGAGATAATATGAGAAAACTCAATGTAAATCAACCCACCAACATATAGTAAAACCCTCATGTAATCTACCTTGAAATCCATCATCAAATCTCATAATAGACCATCGATTCCTAGCTCAAAACATCATAATCAATAAAAATATTTCATAAAAAACCAACATTTTTTATAGTCGTAATCCATAATAAGTAATACCCATAAGTAATACAACTTGAAAACACGCAATATACATAAAAAGAAAGGTTGGACACCATAGGTGAAAGGACCTAATGGTTGAAACCCACATACCTTAACTTTGGAGATTTCCTTGTTGAAGATTTGAATGAGAACTTGAAGCCTGAATGAATTTCTTGAGACTTAAAATGAGTTTTGGGACACTTGAATTTGGATGAAATTGTTGGCTAAGTGTTAGAGAGGATTTTAGGAATGTCTTAAGTGATATGGAGTTGAAAATGACTAAGTATAGGTGTTTTTATATATAGGAGGGCTTAGGACCAAGGTATAAAAGCCTTAGGCCAAAACAGTGAAACTGGCAATAAAATATACATCTCTGCGATAGGTCCACGTCGCGGAGCTATCGCAGACCCTCACCAGAATTGTGAAGTTGGCGAAATTCATTTTTTTCTATGGATCTTCTAAAAATTGGGTTATGCCCATTTTTCATTCAATTTTGCCCGATAATCAAGAATATGAAGTTGGTGTTTCAATATCATGCATGAATTTTGAGAAATATGAAAATTATGATTATAGGTATTTCCAAGGCATATTTTCGAGCACTTTTTGGGGCATTTCAATATCTGCCTCTTGGGAACATTCATCCCCAAATGCCAAATAAATGTCTATAAAATAAGTAATCAAGATAAGTTTAGTCCAACACAAGAAGGAGGCAAATGCACTTAAAACATCATTTCTAATAAAATCTCAACATAAGTGTCAAAAATCACCATAAACTTGTCAACATAACATGATGATTGCAAATGACATAAGGGCTGATATTTAATACTTGAAATAATGGGAAGGGCTTAGTTTTGGTTATCGCAAGCTTTAATAGATTGAAAAAGGTACGAATATTGCTTCTTAATGTCCACTCTGGCTCCCCAAGTGACACTTTCTACATGATGATTCTTCGGTAGGACCTTGATTTACTCCACATCTTTATTTCCCAACTTTTCACATGTTTATCCAATATCTCCACCGGGATATCCTCATTGGTCAAATCTTCCTCCTCAACATCCACAACCTCTAAAGGTTCTATAGCATTTGGATCACCACCACATCTCCTCAACCTAAAAACAAGAAGACCAGATGAAACATATCCATATCCAGAGGTAACTCCAATTCGCATGCAACCTTACCAATCCTCCTCAATTTTTGTAAGGTCCCACAAACCTTGGGCTCAATTTTCCCTTCTTGCCAAATTTGACCACACCCTCTATCGGTGAAAACTTTACCATCCCTCACCAAGACCTTTAACTATAGCAAGATGGGGTCATGTTCTTACTTTAACTAGACCTCTTCAATAGAAGAAGCTTTGGAAACATAAAAAACCACTACACTACCATTTACAACTTCACCAAACCTCACATATTCCCAACCTAGCAGATTGTTGTACTCCTGTAATCACCTCTTGCTACCCCAAAAACCTTACTTATTAGATCTACAAGTCAACCTCTCATCCAACAAGAGTTGTAACACCACCCTTAAATGATTCACATACTCCCCTTCACCCCGAGAATAGATCAAGGTACCATCAATATAACCATCGCAAACAAGTCAAGGTGGGGTTTAAAGACCCTATTCATAAGATATATAAATATAGTTGGTGTATTAGCCAAGCCAAAGACATTACCCCAAATCCAAAATGTCGAAAAGGATATCAAGATCTCAATGACCACTGGATTTTACTCAATAAGAAAGAACCTTCCACTCAACATTCCTAACCCTCACAAGATGACAAGGACAACCCTTATAAATTTACCCTTAGGCTCTAAGACACTAAAAGAATCTTCCCTTGACCACCACATAACAACTTTCCCAATCAAGGATTACTCATTAGGGAAGTGGAACTTAACTTTATAGGTCCCACAATCAATAAAGCATAATATGCATGCAACCAATCTATCCCAAGAATGACATCGAAATCCACCATATCTAATTCAATATCACAAGAAAAGATTTTAAGCAAGATAAACATAGGATAATTTCTATAGACTCTCCTTGCAACAACAAAATCACCAACGGGGTTGACACTACATAAAGTTCACGCAACAATGCAGGACTAACATGAAGCTTTTTGGTAACAAAGGATCACTAAAAGAAATAGTGTCACCCGAGTCTATCAATACATATACATCAAAATGAAAAAACTATAACATACCAGTGATGACATAAGGCACTTCATCCACCCCTTGTCTCCCTTGAAGAGCATAGAATCTATTGTGCCTTGGAGGATCCCCTTGATGACATTCCCTTCTTCCTTGGCTCGCATTAGCACCTTGGCCCTAAGGACCACCATCTCATTCCTTGGGTTGAGAATGAGGACAACCACAAGCCTTCTGACCAAATCCACCCAAAAAAAAGTGAGCATTAGAGTTCTTCAAGCACGGGCCACCATGGCCTTTTCCATCCTTTTGGCATTTAGTCTTTGTCACCCCCTTAATACCTCATTGGAATCTTTGATTTGGCTCTATTTCATTGTCAAACCCCTTTTTGGAAGCATTACATAACTCTTGGCCTTGGAATTTATGGCCTTGAGAAAATGGCCACCCTTGGAACCTTGGAGTCCACCTTCAAACCGAGCCTTCTTAGCCTTACCAACCCTTATCTTCCAATATTTTTCACCCTGTAGTTGTTTGTCATAAGTCATGAGGTGGGACAAATCCATATCACCTATCAACATGGTAGAATGACACTTCTCATTAACCAAGTCTGATACTCCTATCACAAATTTGTTCATTCTAGACCTCAGCTCGACCACCAATTATTTTGCATACTTGGAGAGTTGATTGAACTTGAGGGCATACTCTCTCACACTCATTGGCCTTTTCTTCAAATTCATAAATTCAACCATTTTAGACTCCCTTAGCTGAAGAGGGAAGAACAGGTTGAGAACTACCGCCTTAAATTCTTCCCAAAAGATCATATTATCATTCCTTTGTCCACCTTCCATTGGGTGAACCAAATTTAAGCCACCCCCTTGAGTTGGTAGGCCGCCAACTCTGCTTTCACTTCCAACCTAACACCCATAATAGACAACACTTTAGACACTTCAACAATAAATTCTTGAGGGTCCTCATCTACCTTAGACCCATGCAACTCCGGTTGGTTAAGCCTAGTAAAATCACTCACCCTAGAGGTTGGTGTAGGAGCATAAGGGGCTTGGACCCCTTGGTTAGTTTGACTAGTCATGCCATTAGCTAACATGGTAATAGTATCCCATAACTCTTCATGTGCTATGCCCCCATCATGAGGAGCTTGAGGAATGGGAGGAACCAATTGCTTCTCGAGTGTACGGGCTCTTCTTTGTCTTGGAATTGACATAGTCTAGTATAGAAAAGAACATTCGTTAGGGGAAAACCTTATATTAACTTCTATAGCATGATATAGACCGTGAAGAAGGGAAACATTTCCTAAAATACCTTATAGCTTCTTACTCATAGTTGTGCTTCACTTCAAAGCAATGAATAAGACTCTATTTGATGTCGTATGTTAGATTTCAACCTAGTGCCCTGATACCAAGTTTGTCACGACCAATACTAGGGCCTAAATATGATACAACAAATGGAAACCTGAACAGGCCCAAACAAGCCTCTTAGCATATCAATCACACATCCATGGTTGGGGAAGCGAAGCAAAAAACAACAAGAGATTATGTAAAAATGAGAAAAAGGGACTAAGGGAAGACTTTGATAATCTTAACATATAAAAGAGTCAAAAATCAAAGAATAAGTACATCATTTTTTCTAATAACACCTCTAAAGATAGATAGGAATGGGGCCCAAGACACTTTCCAAGCTCTTCTCATGGTATCAAGAGTTTAACATAAAAATAATAATGACAAAAGTGACATAGATAGTGACTCAAATTTGAGGACTTATCAAAACTTAACTCCAAAGCACTGAACTAGCCACATGGAGGATGATGGAGAGGTGCTCCAATTCCTACATGGTAACATCATGTTAGTTTAGAATAGCGTTATTCTGTTTAAATGTACTAAGTCTATGGGATGTAATGCAACAAAACATATCCAATATAAACAAAATGCATAGTAATAGGCAATAGATATGCGTAGTCTTAATATGAAAAACATGATCAATTCTTGAAGTAAAATATGCTTGTAAATCATTCAGCTTTTATAAATCATAATACATAGGTGTGGGAAGAGACCTCAACCGACATAAAATAAGACCTAGCAAGCTATAGCTTAGAATTTCAAAGATTTTACATCATTGGTAAAGAGGTCATCTATTTGCCAAGGTAAATCATACTTCAAACTTACAAGAACATGACCCAATCTAATATGAAGTAACCCTCCTTATGGGAACACGACCAATTTCAAAAAGGATTTCATAAGTACTTCACCTTACGGGAACATAACCTATTTCATGAAGAATATCAAGAGAAAGTGTACCAAATGGATCCACAAATAAAGCAAGGGTAAAGTATATTATTATATTGGCACATAGTTTGAGGACAAAGATCAAACCCTCCATCCATCGATGCTAAGCCTAATCCCACAAAATAATTGAAATAGCAATAACACTAATAACTTATATTAGACATAGGAACATTACATAAATAGCTCTAAAACATCTTTGACCTTTAATGGTGAGTCTAACATTAAACATAAGCATAGAACACAATCAAACATTACCCTTGCATTAACATCAAAGGCTCACTAGAGGTAAAATCTTTGAAAAAAAGGCTTAATTCAGCATTACAACATCAAAGACATTTTCATGAATTCAATACATCTTTTAAAACCCCAAAATCATTAATAAGTTACTTAACCCATGAATCATCTAATAGATCATTTATAACTTTAAGAATTCTTGAAAATCATTTTATCAAATATTTGTTGGGTGTACAATGTTAGTTCAAAATCATGCAATTCAAAAGTGAGATAATATGAGAAGACTTAATGTAAATCAATCTACCAACACATATTAAAATTCTCATGGAAGATACCTTGAAATCCATCATCAAATCTCATAATAGACCATTGATTCATAGCTCAAAACATGCATAACCAATCAATATTTAATAAAACACCAATATAGTTTATAGTCATAATCCATAATAAGTAATACCCATAAGTAATACAACTTGAAAACATGCAACATATATAAAAACGAAGGTGGCACCATGGTTGAAAGGATCCAATGGTTGAAACCCACATACCTTAACTTTGGAGATTTTCTTGATGATGACTTGAATGAGAACTTGAAGTTTGAGTGAAATTCTTGAGATTTGAAATGAGTTTAGGGACACTTAGATTTTGATGAAATATTTGGCTAAGTGTTAGAAAGGGTTTCGGAAGTCCTGAGTGATATGTAGTTAAAAAATGACTAAGTATATATATTTTTATGCATAAGAGAGTTTAGGCCAGATGCCCTAAAATCTTAGGCTAAAATAGTGAAACTGAATAACAAAATACACATCACCATGATGGATCCACATTACTATGGTGTATGGACCTCACTAGATTGTAAAATTAGTGAAATTCATTTATCTCTGTAGGTCTTCTAAAATTTGGGTTATACCTATTTCTCTCTCAATATTTCCCCTTGATCAAGAATACGAGTCAAATTTTCAATATTACATATGGATTCTGAGATATATGGAAATTATTATCTGTGCAGTTTTGACGTATATTTTTGAGCACTTTTTGGGGTATTTCCAGGTAGACATGCACTGGTGACCTTAGGTCAATTATTCCTAGATATTATTGATCATGCTCGCTCTATGGAGCAGATTAGTTGCAAGGCACAAAGGGCAGTGACAAGTACGATAGACGTGGGTAAGAGTTTTATAGATTCCAGAAATGGTTTAGAATGCCGAGGGCCAAACCTTCGAGGAGAGCTCAGAGGGGTCAAACCAATTAGCCATACCAAGTATTACTATAGGCTTTTGAGGATGTCTATCCAAGATCGAGCACTTCCAATTAGGGTAATTCCTCTTACTACATCAAGCATAGATATAGGGAGAGTGACTTCACTTCATTTGGATCTGTTCGGTCATCTTTTATAGGTACTCAAACTTCTAGGGCATATGGATTAGGATAACATGATTGTGACAATAGAGATAAGGATGCTTCAGGTTGTTTTGGGTGTTGGGTGCCAGATCATTGGCTTAGGGACTATCTAGAGCATAGAGCAACATATGCTATCCCACAACCCACCAGATTATCTCCTTTACTCGGTGGTAAAGTAGGGGCAGCGACTAAGATCGTGGTTGGTGGAATGATCTATATAGAGATCATAGAGACTATAAAGGCTATCAATAGGGTTATAAAGTATTCACTAGGTATAGTGATGACGTTCAAGAGGGGAGGCCGTTAGGGCCACTTTTATGCCTCACCAGCATCGGCCGAGGTCGAGGTATCTAATAAGGCCATCACAGGAATGGTCACCGTATTCTAGTAGAAAGATGCAACCATATTTTATTCTGGTTCTACATTCTCCCATGTTTCTGTCTATTATGCTTCTCTCCTTGGTATGACACCCGAGCCTTTTTCCTCCTATAATAGGGCATTGACCCAAGTGGAGGATTCACTTTTGGTATATTAAGTTTACTGAGGTTTTACGATTTCTCTTCAAGGTTTTGATACCTAGGTTGACTTGATACTACTTGATATGCTAGATTTTAACTTTATTTTTGCCATGGATTAGTTAGCACCACATTATGCTGTATTAGATTATTATGCTAAGACTATCACCTTGGCAATATTCGGATGTGTCTAGTGATTTGGTAGGGGTTAGTGAGTCAGGTATCGACAATTATTATATCATATATTCAGGATCAACTATTGATATTTGCAGGGCATTCAACTTATTTATCTCATGTGCCTGATATGACAGTTGAGTCTCCTACTATAGAGAAAGTACTAATGTTATGAGAGTTTCCTGACATATTTCTAGTAGATTTGCCTGGGTTGTGACTTGTGCAGGAGGTTGATTTTGTGATAGAGGTTGAGGAAGTCAAGCACTAATCCTATATCTATTCTGCCATACCTAAGGGCTCCTACAGAGCATAGGAAGCTCAGTATACAACATCAAAGTTTGTTAGATCTGGGGTTCATGCGACCGAGTATTTCTCCCTAGATGCTCCTCTTTTGTTTACGACAAATAAAGATGAGCTTCTCCAGATACTTATTAATTATTAGTAGTTGAATAAGGATATGATAAAGAAATATTTTCTTGTATCGCATATTGATGATTTGTGATTAGGTGTAGGGGCAACAGTGTTTTCTAAAGTTGACCTGCGATTGAGGTACCATCAGCTGAGGATCTGGGTCGAGGATATCTTGAAGAGTACGTTTTAGACCCATTACGGGCATTATTAGTTCCTGCTTATGCTATTTGGGTTGACTAATGCCCCTATAACTTTTATAGACCTGATGACTTGGATATTTCAATCGTATCTAGACTCTTTTGTCATGGTTTTTTATCGATGATATTTTGTTGTATTCACAAAGTCAAGAGAAGCATGCCCAACACCTCCATATTTTGTATACGTACTCCGGGGTCATATTTTCAAAATATGAGTTCTAACTTGAGTCTGTGACTCTCTTGGGACAATGGTTTCTGGCGAGGGTAATAGAGTGGATCTGACTAAATTGAGGAAATTCATGGCTTCCCTAGCCCTACTTTAGTATTATTTATTCAGTGTTTTATCAAGTTAGTAGGGTATTATAGATGGTATGTTGAGGGCTTCTCCACCATATTGTCTCTATTGACTCGGTTGACATTTTAGGGGGTACCATTCATGTGGTTCGATGAGTGTCAGGCCAGCTTCTTGAGGTTGAAGAAGTTGTTGACTACTGCTCTTATTTAGACCCTTGCAATTAAGGGAGAGAGCTTTGTGCTATATTATGATGACTCCTATATTGGGTTGGGTTATGTATTAAAGTAGTAAAGTCAGGTCATTGCTTATGCTTATCATTTGTTATGGCCCTACGAGCCTAACTATCCTATGCACGACTTGAGTTGGTGGTGGTAGTGTTTGCACTCAAGATCTGGAGATGTTGTTTGTATGTTGTGCATTGTGATATTTAAAATAGACCATCAGAGCTTATAATACATTATGACTTAGCGGGAGCTCAATTCTTGCCAGAGGCGGTGGATTGAGTTATTGGGTAACTATGATATTTCCATTTTATACCATCTAAGAAAGGCAAACATAGTAGCGGATGCCTTGAGTAGGAAGGTTATAAGTATAGGTAGCCTAGCTCACCTGGTAGTAAAGGAGAAACCATTAGCTTTGGATATTCAATTGCTAGCTAGTATGTTTGTCCGATTGGATATTTCAGATTCTAATTGAGTATTGGCCTTTATTTGGCCTTAGTCGCTACTGATTGATCGGGACAGAGCCTAATAGTTCAAGAATAAGCTGTTAGTGGGTCTATGGGATAGCATTTTATAGGAGATTGGGGGTTAGGTTTTATTTGATTTAGACAGGGTCCTCAGATTTTATAGTCATTTGAGCATTGATAGAGTGAGGGATTTAATACAGCTGATCTTGCAAGAGGAACATGATTCCCGATCTTCTATTCATCCTGGTATAACTAAGATGTACCACGATCGAAGACGACATTATTGTTAGGATGGTATGAAGAAACAAAATATAAATTATGCATCCCATTGTCTTAGTTGCTAGCAGGTAAAGGCTAAGCACCAGCGACCCAGCGGGATAATTCAACAGCTACCCATTCCCGATAAAATTTAAACGTATGACAATAGACATTGTTATGGGGCTCCCTCATAGTTCTAGGGGCTATGACAATATTTGGGTGGTAGTTGATTAGTTGACTGAGTATATGAACTTCCTTCTGGTACATTCTACCTTCAGTGCCTAGCTGTTAGCCTATTTTACATTCATGGGATAGTTTGGCTGCATGGGGGGATGTATTTATCATATTTGACCTAGGGTCAAAGTTCACCTCTAGTTTTTGGAGGGTCTCGAAGTGAGAATCGTGCACCTGGGTTGGACTGAGCACAACATTTCACCGCAGACTGATAGCTAGTCCAAGCCCACTATACAAGTTCTTGAGGACATGTTACGACCATGTATGTTAGAGTTTATGACTTAATGGAATCAGTCTCTGCCATTATGTGTTTTTGCCTATAATAATAACTACCATATCAGCATTCAGATGGCCTCATCTAAGGCACCATATGGCTGATGATGCTGTACTTTGGTCAATTGGTTTGAGACTCCAAGCTAAGTTTATACAATACGAATTTGTAGTAGAATACCCTAGCTAGGTTTCGGGTTATACAGGATAGGCTAAGGACAGCTCAGAGTCAAGACCAGAGTTATGTTGATTGTAGGCACTAGTTTTTATAGTTTGAGGTTGGAGACCAAGTGTTCTTGAGAGTATCGTACCTGAAAGGGGTCATGTGGTTTGGGAGACGGGGTACAATGTCCCTTTTTATATCTTGAGATGGGTTAGACTGGTTGCTTATAAGTTAGCCTTACCTCTAGCTTACTCTGCCATATATCCTATATTTCAAATGTTAGTGTTGCATCGGTATATTCCATATGAGTCATATGCTTTGCAGTATGAGTCTATTGAGTTAGATGACCAGTCTAAAGTTTTTTGAGGAGTCGGTGGTCATTCTAGATAGATATACTAGACATTTGTGCTCTAGGATCACAATTATGGTTAAGGTGTAGTAGCGTCACCATTCAGCCGAGGAGGCTACTTGGGAGATCGAGGCATAGATAAGGTAGCAACAACCAACCAATTTGAGCCATCAGATATGCTTTTGCTTTACTTTCGTGAATGAAAGTCGTATAAGTGGAGGATGTTGTAATGACTTTCTACTATTTTAAACTTCTGTGTAGCAACCTAAGACCTTTTATAACCTATTTGAGGTTATGAGATGCTTGAAGGGTGTTTTTGTTGTGAGTTATGCGAATTTGCAAGTTAGCGGGAAATAATTGGAAAAATGAGATTTTTGACAAAACCCTAGCAAACGGCCTCAGAATGGTATTTTTACAACTTCATCAGTGTTGGAATGGTTGATTTATGCTAGGAGGGCAGTTGGTACAAGGATGGAGGGTTCTAGTATGAATTTGAGCCAAAAGTTACAAAATGAGTTCAATCAAAAGCTAAAATGTGTTTTTCAGTAAAAACCAAGCTAAACATGCTCAAAATGGAAATCTGAAGGAGTGTCAACTGGGGAACATAAAAAAAATGTAAAACATCCCTTCATCAATTGACAAGGGCATCCAGTTGCATTTTGACTCCCTCATTTCTTTTAGCCAAAATTAATCAAAAAGAGTGGGACCCTTATTTCGCTGTAGGATGCTCTGTTGGGAATTTTGACTGTACTGCTGAATTTGAAATGTTAAAATCCATGTGGTTGCATTATTTGTTTGCATAAAATGGCTATCGAACCTCCAGGGTACTTCCCAGGGAAGTTTTTAAGTTGGCTGGTGCCGCACCAGATAAGTAACCCTCCACATTTATGAATAGGTATAGGGCCAGAGCTCTACGTTCGCAAAGTCTCTAGCATATTCATGGAGGCCTGTCGTGATTCAAGGCACCACATTCATGGCCCAAGGCCCACATTCACAGAGTGTATTGTGGCGGTGCATTGGCGTATATAAGGCCAGTAATGAAAAGCTTTTGCTTCCATTTTCCCTCCATTGTAAGAATCGTTATATAGCTCTATTTTCAATGATTCAAAGGTCTAGGTGACTCAAGTTTTTGTAAGAAATGTCGTACTGAAGTCAGATTTGGGAATTGGCAAGTATTTTAAATCACTATTTTAGCTAATTATGTTTTCGAAATTTGTGAAAACTTTGCACTTTGATATCTTGGTTGATTCTTGACTAAATTTAGTAAAATGTGAGTCTAAATTATTCTAAATTCTGAGAGGAAAGCTGTGGTGTGCTGAGTTTTTCTTGAATTTAGCCAGTTTTTATAAATTTGACCCAAAAAGTTTTGAAAGAAATATTTTTTCGGTAAAGATTTTTACTTCATTTTGGGTCATTTCTCGGTGTTGTATTATCTGTTTTGGGCTGAATTTTTGGCTGTAGAGTTGAGTTGTCATGGGGATTATTTTTTGAGATTTTGTGTGTGGGCCCTACTTTTTTCCCCTTTTTGGAACTATCAGTCTAATTTCAGTCGTTCTTCAAGATATTATAGCCAATACGATTGTGTTAACCTTATGAATTATAATTTTAACTTTAAAGCAGCGTTCGGAAGCAATCAGGAGGGGAAAAGATCAATTGGATTGATTTGGAATGCAAAGCATTGGTTTCAAGGTAGGCTAGGCTTTCCTTAAATCATAGAACAAGTGAGACTATATGCATGTTGAACTGAAAAGTATATAAAGACGTTGGTTGTGCTCTGTATGCATTGTATATGTTTTTGGTGGATTTCTCCCCTATGTTGGTAGCTATGATTGTTGTAGTTTCGATGTATTCTAGCATTATTGACAGCAAAGAGGCCTGATAAGAGCCATATATGGGTTGGTGATGTAGGGCAGGCTACCTCTTGTCTGTGGGAGTGTGTCACTGCATGTTATTGAGATATGATGGCTATGAGGCCGCCTGTTAAATACTTTCCATATGGTGACTTCATTTGGTATAAATATGATTCCATTAGACCTGGCTAGTATAGACACTTATGATATAGCTATTATTGTCGTGTCGTACTCTCAATACCTTTGTTTGCCTGGACTGCTGCATTTTGGGGCACGTTAAACTTGGTTTTATACTGACTAGTGATACATACGCCCTTGTATACCAATCTTAGATATTGGGTACTAGTTCTATTCCAATACAAATCTAGGGCCTAGATGTGACATAGCGAATAGGAACC
Organism: Solanum sejunctum; assembly: GCA_025642045.1. Classification (NCBI taxonomy): domain Eukaryota; kingdom Viridiplantae; phylum Streptophyta; class Magnoliopsida; order Solanales; family Solanaceae; genus Solanum; species Solanum sejunctum. The sequence goes on from JAOTQJ010034472.1 coordinate 40,029, forward strand.
CGAAGGGACCCAAACAAGCCTTGCAGCATATCAATCACACATCCTTAGTCATAAAAGAAAAATAAACAATAACAAGATATATAATAAAAAGGGAAACAGGACTAAGGGAAGTCTTTAATAATCACAAAAGCATAAAAGGGACAATCTCATAGCATAAGTACGTCATAGTATCCAGCAACACCTCTAACTTAGAATGGAGTGGGGGCCAAGACACTTTTCAGGCTCACCCTCATAATAACAAGTGTTTAGCATAATGAAGTCTCAGAATAATAGTAGTAATGTAGATAGTCTCCTAGGACTGGAGGACTCACCAATGCTTATCTTCGAAGTACCTAACTAGCCGCATGGAGAGTGATCAAAAGGAGCTCTGGTCACTGCATGATAATATCATATAGGTATAGAGTATGCATTAGTACGTTTTAATATACTAAGTATGTGGGATGCAATTCAACAAGACATAAGCCGATATAGTCAAAAGGCATAATCATAAGCAATAGATATATAACCTCAATATGGCATGCATGATCAATTCTCATTATATAACAAGCTTGTAAATCATTCATATTGCACAATATATAGCATATATGTGTGGTAAGCATCTACAACTTGGACTCCGAGGCCTGACACCCCTTTGGTTCTGGTGACCGGGCATGACATTCCCTGATGAAGTGTGGTCTACTTGCCAAGGCAAACCAAACATGGTAGCATGAACTAGATGGATCCACTAATATCGCAAGGGTAATAATCATAATCCTATGATGACATATAGTTTAGAGACTAATGACTTTATGTAAGAACCACTTGAGTCGAGTCCCCATGTTAAGCCTCAATTGGTGCTAAGTCAAATTTCATGGAATACTTGAAATAATCGTACTTTAATCATAACATGAATAACTTGTAAGAACGTGACTTGAGTAGATCATAAACATGCTTGACATCTAGTGGTGAGCCAAGCTTGAACATGAGAGTAGATCTTAATGATACATGAACTCTTGTTTAACATGTATGGTTCACAAGAGCTAAAAATAGGCTTAACTTGATACTTGTGAAATCATAGATACTTTTCATGAATTCAATACAATCTTTAACGCCCTTAATCATCACGAAGTCAATTGACTTGTAAATCATGTAATAGATCATCAAAATAACTTTACAATTCTCGACTTGACATTTTATCAAACACATGGTAGGTTCATGATACTTGATTAAAATGATGAAATTCAAAAGTGAAATAAGATGAGTAAACTCAATGGAAATTAACCCACCAACATGTAGTGAAACCCTCATGTAGGGTACCTTGAAATCCATCTCAAAAACTCATAATTGTTCATAGTTTCACAGCTCAAAACATGCATAGTCTTAATGGACAAAATCAATTCATGGTATAAGCTTGAAATAGATAGTCATGCATAATCAATCATTATTTCATAAAACCACAACATAATTCATATTCATAGCCCATGATAAGAGATACCTATAGGTAATACAACTTGAAAACATGCAATTTCCATGAAGTGGGGAAGGTTGAGCTCCATGGGTGAAAGGACCCAATAGATGAAACTCACATACCTTAAAACTTGAATTCTTTGAGGTGAACTTGAAGTAGCCTTAGAGACTAAAATTAATCCTTGAGTCCCAAAGATTAGCTTGAATTCCTTAGATTTGAATGAGAGAATTGATAGAGCCATAGAGGGGGGAGGGGGTTTGAGAGTGTGTTTTGTGAGTTATAAAGCTGAAAAATGGATATGTATAAGTGATTTCTTGTTTTAGTGGGCATGGGGCTATGAACCCATTGCCCTTGGGGGAATAAGAAAAACTAAGGAAATGTTGTAATGGTCCGTGCCACTGGCGTGACACGCACCACAAACAACATTAGTCTGTGCCCCTGGAGTGTCACAGGGCGCTGACAACCACTGAAATTCAAAAACTTGCAAAAATTATTTTTTTGCTATGAGTACTCTAAAAGCTAGGTTATACACACTTTCCACTCAATTTTGCCCTCTTGATCGAGAAGACGAACTCAAATTTTTGAAATCACGCATGAATTTTGAGATATATGGAATTTATGATTATGGGGCATTTCAAAGCACATTATAGGGCATTTCAATATCTCCCCCTCAGGAACATTCATAAACATGCACAACAGAAGTAATTAGGAAGGTTTCAGCCCGACATAAATACACCAAATGCATTTAAACATCATTTTTTTAAAAATCTCAACATGAATGTCAAAAATCACTATAAACATTTTACCATAAACATGAATGCATGCAAAATGATATGAGAGCTGAAACTTAACACTTGAAATCATGAAAGGGACTTAAATTATTACCTTTGTCTTGAGTAGAGCGGAAGAGATATGGATATCGCTTTTTCATGTAGGCCTCGGCTTCCCATGTGACATTTATTGGTTCCTCTAAATGACCTTGACGGAAGCTACATCTTTTATGCTCATCCACTTCACTTGTCTATCAAAAGTCCCCACTAAGACCTCCTATAGATCAAATTATCTTCTACAAGACCCAATACATCTAAGGGAACTATATCATTTAGGTCACCTATACACTTTCTCAACATAGATACATGGAATATCGGATGAACCATATTCATCTCCATAGGCAAATCCAACTCATATGTAACCTCACATACTCTCCTCAAAACTTTATAAGGACCCACAAACCTTGGACACAATTTCTCTTTCTTGCCAAATCAGACGACACCCTTCATGGTTGAGACTTTCAAGAACCCAATCACCAGCATTAAAGTCAATATCTCTTCAATAGGAGTAGGAGTTTTGTCTACTTTTTGCTATTTTCAATCTCTCCCTTATCAACCTTACTTTTCCAAAGGCCTCTAAGACCAATTAGTACCTAGGAAAGCCATATCACCCACTTCAAAATCGCCTAATTATGGATCTATAATGCCTACCATATAAAGCTTTAAAGGGAGATATACTAATTCCTGAACGTTAGCTATTTTTGTGAGCAAACTCATTAAGTAGAAGATGTTCATCTATGCTACCTTTAAACTCCTAAAAACAAGCTCTAAGCATGTCCTCAAGAGTTTGGATAGTCCTATCGGCTTGACCATCCATTTGAGGATGAAAAGCCATGCTAAGCTTAACCTTGGTACCAAGACCTCTTTTGAAGGACCTCCAAAAGTAAGAAGTGAATTGACCACCATGATCCAAAATGATATACAAGGGCACCCCATGCAATCTAACCAACTCATGTATATACAACTTGGCATAATCTTCGACAACTTAAGTGGTTTTCACCAGTAAAAATGAGCCGAATTTGTCATTCTATCCACAATAACCCAAATAGAGTCAAAGTGCTTCCTAGTCTTAGGCAACCCAACCACAAAATCCATGTCGATCTCTTCCCACTTCCATGTAGGAGTTTCTATGACTTAGCCTAGGTCATCCAGCCTTTGATGTTTATCTTTCACTTGTTGGCAATTGTGGCTTCCGGATATGAACTTGGTAATGTCTCTCTTCATACTACCCCAACAATACACCTCCCTTAAGTCTCTATACATCTTTGTAGAATCAGGGTGAATAAAATAGGATGAATTATGGGTTTCCTTCAAGATCAAATCCCTTAAGTTACAATCATTACGCACACATAACCTACCTTGGTACCTAAGGGCACCATCTCCCCCTTAGGAGAAAACCTTCACACTAACATCCTTCCCCAATGTCTTCAACTCTATCAAAGCTAGGTCAAGATCTTGTTTTGACTTCACTTCCTCAGTCAAAGAAGATTTAGAACCATAATAGTCACAACACCACCATTTTTAACTTTAGCCAACCTAACGCCTAATCTAGCCAATTGGTGAACTTTTCTAGCTACGTCTTTGCCAACATCATCAATGTGAGCTACACTACCCATGGACACTCAAAGCATCAGCCACAATTTGCTGGGATGAAAATTCACATTCATATCATAATCTTTAAGGAGGTCTAACCACCTTCTTTATCTCAAGTTATGATCTTTTTGGGTGAAGATATATTGGAGACTCTTGTGGTCAGTAAAAAGAAGTTCCCAAAAATATGCCTCGGAATACCCAAAATTTTAAATTCCATATATCTCAAAATCTACATGCGATATCAAAAATTTGACTTCATTTTTTTGTTCAGAGGGTCAAAATTAGGGAGACAAGGGTCTAAACCCGATTTAAGAGTGAAATATTAGTAATCATAAAATTTGAAGAATGCGATTTCCAGTGAGCAATTTGTGTTCCCCAAGCGACGTGCACCATTATAAAAAGGTGCTTATTTTTTTTGAGTTGGTCCAAAACTTCTTAATCTTGGGCCTAAGTGTTCTGTAATATATTTTTATCTATACTTAGCCATATTTCACCCTCATATCATCCTAAACATTCTCCAATACTCACTCAAATAATTAGCCATATTTTTCACTCCTAAATTCAAGTCTCAAAACCTAATTTTTGAACTAAAGTCTCCATGTCTAATCATCACCTCACTCATCTCCAAGCTAAGGTACGTGAGTTTCTTTCATGGGTTCCTTTCAACCATGATATGCAAGACTCCTTTTACTCAAATTTCATGATTTAAAGTTGATTTACAAATGGGTGTTGCTTATTATGAAATTCACTGCGCACTATGTTAAAGCTATATGAAATTGTGACTGTTTTTGCTATGTTTTAAGCAATAAATCTTAGATTTATTTTAAGATTTGATGAGGCATTTTGATATATATTTCTTGATGGTCTTGAAAGGTGTTGATGGATGGTTTTACAATGGATTTTCTTGCATGATTTCACCTTTATATTTCAATGTCTTATACTTACACTACACACCCTTTAAGTGTTTGATAACATGTTTGGATGTAGTGTCTTAAGGGATTGAAGGTCCAAAGCATGAGATATGATTGATGTTATGATGATGAAAGGATGTTATGTTTATGATATAATCTATAGAGTGTATTACATTAGACCATGCCTGATCCAAGGGGACTAAGAGCCCAGACAACCTTGTTGGGGTGTTTGTACCTTGATAACCGAGGTGGGGGTTTATATTCATAAACCATGTGAGGAATTTGTACTTCGCTACAAGGTGATAAGGTAAAATTATCATCAACCATGTGAGGGGTTTGTACCACATCACTTGGGTGATGGGGTGAAACCATCATCAACCAACCAAGGTGTTTGTACTTTGGAAATCTAGCTTGGTATCTTCAATATATATGATATCATATATGAGCATGATTTACATAAGCATATTTTATCAATGCGTTGATCATACATGTCATATTGTTATATTATGCCTATTGCCTATTATTACGCATTTTGCCTATGATGCCTATTTCTTATTGTATTGTATCCTACATACTTAGTACATTCTAATGTACTAACACGTACTCTTGCCTACATGATATCACCATGTAGGAAATGGTGCCCAAGTTAATCATCCAACTCCTCCACGTGGCTAATTTGGTATTACTCAAGCTAGGTGGTAAGTTCTCCACTTTAGGGACCTTAGCCTATATTGTTCTTATTATGTATCGAGACACTCTTCTTTATGTTCTACTTTGACTATGAGGGTGAGTCCGATTACTTTATCTTAGCCCCGCTCTTATCTAAGTACTAGATGTATTTGTTGGACATGTTATGTATCTATGATATGAGCTTTAACACCTTGTCTATTGATTCTGATGTTATGCAAGTTTTCCCCTTAGCCCTTTTGCCCGCATTCCTTTTTTTTAAGTCTCTTATATGCTTTTGCGACTTATGATGTGTAATGATAAGTTAAGAGGCTTGTTTGGAGTTAATCTCTAAGGGTTGTCTTTACCATATGATGAGAGTTAAAGATGTGGAGTCCAAAGGCCCTTCCATATAGTCATTTTCGATTCTAAATTAGTTTCTTGATGTCTTGTCAAATGGACTTCGTGGTGTTCCTTCCAAAAAGGAAATAGATTTTGGTATAGACCTCCTTCCTGATACTCAACCTATCTCCACTCCCCTTTACCGTATAGCCCCGGTGGAGTAGAAGGAGTTAAAGGAACAATTAAAAGATTTGTTGGAGAGAATAATAGTTAGTGGGGAAAAACTTACGACAACTCTATAACACAACTTAGAACATGAAGAAGGGAAATATTTTCATAAAATGTCTCATAGGCTCCTATTCATAGTCGTGATACGCTTCACAATTGATGGTGTGATTCCTATTGATGTGTTCCCTAAATGTGGAAGGAGCCATGGAGGCCCATGTTTGAAAGGTTCTAATGCATGCTTTGAATGTGGGGAACCTGGTCACAAGAAGGTGGATTGTCCAAGAAATTGTGGCAAAGATCGGGGGTGTCTATGGGTAGCCTAGCTTATGTTGATGGTGGTTATATGAAAATGGCTAGAAAGGTGCATCAATTGGCTAGATTGGGGGTTAGGTTGGAAGATGTTGGTGATGATGTTGTTTTTGTTTATGGGTCTAAGTCTTCATTGGTTGATCAAGTGATAGAAAAACAAGATCTTGACTACTCTTTGCTTATATTAAAGGCCTTGGTGATAGAGGGAAAAGTAGAGGTTTTCTCCCAAGGGTGAGATGGTGCTCTTAGGTACCAAGGTAGGTTGGGTGTGCCTTGTGTTGATTGTTTGAGGGAGAGTATCAATGATGAGGCCCATATTTCTTCCTATTCTATCCACGGTGGTTCCACCAAAATGTATAGAGACTTGAGGGATGTATATTGGTAGGGAGGCATGAAGAGGGACACTACCAAATTCGTTTTCGGTTGCCATAGTTTTTAGCAAGTCAAAGCCGAACATCAAAGACCGAGTGGCCTAACATAAGACATAGAGATTCATTCTTGGAAGTGGGAGATGATTAATATGGATTTTGTTAGTGGATTGCCAATGACTAGAAAAGGTTTAGATTCCATTTGGGTAGTGGTTAATAGGATGACGAAATTAGCTCATTTTCTACCGGTTAATACAACATAAGGGGCTGAAGAGTATGCAATGTTATACATCCATGAGTCAGTAAGGTTACATGGGTTTCTTTTGCCCATCATATCATATCGTGGTACACAATTCACTTCACACTTTTGGAGGTCTTTTCAATAGGGTCTTGGTACAAAAGTTCACCTCAAACGGAAAGGACCATTCAAACACTTGAGGATATTCTTAGGGCTTATGTCTTAGAGCTTAAGGGTACTTGGTATGGACATCTTCCTTTGATTGAGTTTGTATACAACAATAGCTATCACTCTAGCAATAGTATGGCTCCTTTTGAGGCTCTTTATGAGGGATGTTGTAGATCACTAGTTGGTTGGTTTGAGGTTGGAGAGGTGGCCTTATTGTGACCTAACACGGTTATAGAGGCTCTTTAGAAGGTTAGGATAATTAGGGAAAGGTTGAGAATAGCCCAAAGTCATCAAAAATTCTATGCTGGTGTGAGAAAAGACCTTGAATTCAAAGTGGCTAATTGGGTTTATCTGAAAGTTTCTCTAATGAAAGGTATGGTCCATTTTGGTAAAAGGGGAAGCTGAGTCCATGATATATTGGACCTTATGAGGTGATAAAGAGAGTTGGCAAGGTAGCTTATGAGTTGAAGTTGCCTAGTGAAATGAATTTGGTTCATCTGGTGTTCCATGTCTCTATGTTAAAAAAATGTGTTGGTGATCCTAATGCTATTATGCCTCTTGATGTTGTGGGTGTTGTGGAGGATACCTTGACTTATAAGGAGGTACCAGTTCAGATTTTGGATAGGCAAGGGAAGAGATTGAGGAATAAGGAGGTGGCATCTGTTAAGGTCCTTTGGTGGAACCGACAAACCGAAAGTGCTACTTGGGAGGCCGAAGTGGATATGCAAAAGTGGTATACTTATCTATTACACTCCGCTCAAGCCTAAGGTACTAAATCTAAGTACCCTATGTGATTTCAAGTCTTATGTTTCATCCCCTACGCCATTCATATGCATTCATGTTTAAGTTGGCAAATTTATGATGATTTTACACTTATGTTGATATTTTGAAAATGGTGTTTTAAATGTATTGTTGCATTCTTCTTGGAGATAATTTATTTATGATCATTCTTGTCATGTCCATCTCTTTTACATTTGGGGATGAATGTTCCAAAGGGGGAGATATTGAAACGACCCCCAAAAGTACCCAAAAATGTGCCTCGGAATGCCCAGAATTTTAAATTCCATATATCTCAAAATCCGAGCACGATATTGAAAATCTCACTTCATATTTTTGTTTAGGAGGTAAATATTAGGAGGGGGGGTGTCTAACCCTGATTTAAGAGTGAATTATAAAATTTCATGAATACAATTTCAAGTGAGCAATCCACGTTCCCCACGCAACGTGCAACAGTATAAAAAGGTGCCTTTTTTTTTAAGTCGATCCAAGATTTCTAAGTCATGGTCCTAAGTGTTCCCAAATGTGTTTTTATATATACTTAGCCATATTACACCCTAATATCATCCTAAATATTCCCCAATACTCACTCAAACACTTAGCTATATTTTTCACTCCTAAATTCAAGTCTCAAACCCTCATTCAGAACTAAGGTTTTCCTTCAAGGTTTTTCTTCAAGCTTCAAGTCTCCATCTCCAATCTTTACCACACTTATCTCCAAGCTAAGGTATGTTGGTTTATTTCATGGGTTCCTTTCAGCCATGATACCCAAGCCTTTTCTTACTCAAATTGCATTATTTAAAGTTGATTTATAAATAGGTCTTGCTTATTATGAAATCAATAGCACACTATGTTAAAGATATATGAAATTGTGACTGTTTTGTAATATTTTGAGCTATAAATATTTGATTTATTGTAAGATTTAATGAGGGGTTTTGATGTATATTGCCTGATGGGGTGCTGCAAGGTATTGATTGATGAATTTACAATCGATTTTCTTGCATGATTTCACCTATATATTTCATGGTTTTATACTAACTCTGCACACCCTCTAAGTGTTTGATAAAATTTCAAGATGTGGTTTCTTGAGGGATATAAAGTCCAAAGCATAAGATATGATTAATATTACGATGATGAAAGGAGCTTATTTATATGATATAATCTATATAAAGTATTATATTAGACCATGCTTGATCCGAGGGGACTAAGAGCTCGGATAACCTTGTAGGGGGGGTTTGTACCTTGATAACCGAGGTGGGGGTTTGTACTCATCAACCAAGTAAGGGGTTTATACTTTTCTACTAGGGTAATAAGGCTAAATTATTGTTAAACATGTGAGGGGTTTGTACCACACCACCAGGATAATGGGGTGAAACCTTCATCAACCAACTAAGCAGTTTGTACTTTGAAAATCTAGCTTGGTATCTTCTACACATATGATATCCTATATGATCATGAGTTACTTAAGAATGTTTTACTTATGCATTGATTATACATGCCATATTATTATATTATGCCTATTGTCTATTGTTAATTGCACAAAATTGTCACCAAACTCAGGTCTAAGTACTATAATATATAAGAATTACTTTATTTATTATTTAATATCATTTATATAATTAATTGATAATCAAATTATTCAATTAAGATTGATTACGCGTTCAATTACTCGATTTATTGTCTGTTGTAAATAAATTACTATATAATCCCACACAATCGCCAATAAACACAAATATAAATATTATAACATATCAAAATTATTTTATTTATCATTTAATATGATTTACATAATCAATTGACAATCAAATTACTTAATAATATTGATTACACATTCAATTACTCAATTTATTGTCCATTGTGAATAAATTACTATGTAATTGTATAAAATTACCACCAAAAACAAGTCTAAGTACTATAATACATCAAAATTAGTTTATTTATCATTTGATATGATTTATATAATCCATTAATAATCAAACTACTATGTAATTGTACAAAATTGCTATCAAACTCAAGTCTAAATACTATAATATATCGAAATTAATTTATTTATCATTTAATATGATTTATATAATCAATCAACAATCAAGTTACTCAATTAATGTCGGTTATGCGTTAAGTTACTCGATTTATAGTCTATTGTGAATAAATTACTGTGTAATTTTACAAAATCCCCACCAAACTCAAGTGTAAGTACTATAATACATCAAAATTACTTTATTTATCATGTAATATGATTTAGGTAATAATTAAAAATTAAATTATTCAATAATTTGCTAAACAAATTCTTAGCAATTTCAACAATTGTTCAATCAAACAACTTATTTACTAAGAATTTTCAACAAGTAAAGCCATCGCTTGAGCAACTGTTACACTTGTTGAGAAAATTCTTAGCAAGTAGGTAGTATATTTCAATAATTATTGTACTTGTTGAGAAAAATCTCAGCAAATCATTGAATTTTTTGAAGCAACTTAGATACTTGTTGTCATTATTATGAACAAATTACTATGTAATTATACAAAATCGCCACCAAACTCAACTCCAAGTACTATAATACATCAAATTTACTTTATTATCATTTAATATAATTTATATAATCAATTGATAATAATTTACTCAATTAAGATTGATTACACGTTTAATTACTTGATTTATTATTTGTTATGGATAAATTGCTATGTAATTGTACAAAATCGCTACCAAACTCAAATCTAAATACTATAATACATCATAATTATTTTATTTATCATTTCGCATGATTTTTATAATTGATTAATGATCAAATTATTCAATTAATGATGATTACGGATTCAGTCACTCGATTTATTATCTATTTTGAATAAATTACTATGTAATTATACAAAATCGCCACAAAACTCAAGTCTAAGTACTAAATACATTAAAATAATTTTATTTTTTATTTAATATGATTTAGATAATAATTAAAAATTAAATTATTTAATAATTTGCTAAAAAATTTCTCAACAATTGCTAAATTAGATAACCTACTTGCTAAGAATTTTTAACAAGTAAGACAGACTCTTTCAACAACTGTTATACTTGTTGGGAAAATTCTTAACAAGTAGGTAGTTTATTTCAGCAACTGGTTTACTTGCTGAGAAAAATCTCAGCTTTTTATTGAATTTGTTAAAGCAGCTCAGTTACTTGTCGTCGTTGTTATGAACAACTTATTATACAATTATACAAAAGCACCACCAAAATCAAGTTTAAGTACTATAATACATCAAAATTACTTTTATTGATCATTTAATATAATATATATAATCAATTAATAATCAAATTACTCAATTAAGGTTGATTACGTGTTCAATTACTTGATTTATTATTTGTGTGAACAAATTACTATCTAATTGTCACTAAACTCAAGTATAAGTACTATAATATATTAAAATTACTTTATTTATCATTTAATATGATTTATATAATCAATTAACAATCAAATTATTCAATTAAGGTTGATTACGCGTTCGATTACACGATTTATTGTCTATTGTGAATAAATTATTATGTAATTGTACAAAATTACCACTAAACTCAAGTCGAAGTACAATAATACATTAAAATTATTTTATTTATCATTTACTATGATTTATATAATCAATTAACAATCAAATTACTCAATTAAGGGTGATTACGTGTTCTATTACTCGATTTATTGTCTATCATGAATAAATTACTATATAATTGTAGAAAATCACTACCAAGCTCGAATTAAGTAATATAATACATAAAAATTACTTTATTTATCTTTTAATATGATTTATATAATCAATTAATAATCAAATTACTCAATAATTTGCTAAAAATATTCTCAACAAGTACAAGAAACGTTGAATTAAACAACTACTTGCTAAGAATTTTTTCAGCAGTTAAAACAATTGTTAGACACCGTAATTAACTAAATGGAGGTTAATTGCTCATTCGGGAAAATTATTGATATTGAGGTGAATTATAAATTTCACCGGGAATTTTCGTGGGTAAAAATTTGGTTAAAGTCGGGAGTCCTTAATTGGATTAAAATAGAAAAGTTTGGGGAC